>PYAF01006166.1:253512-263781 GCA_007407185.1 Glycine tomentella
TTTTTAGAAACAAGCTTGATGAAAGTGGAATCATAGTAAGAAACAAGGCTAGATTGGTTGCTAAAGGTTACAACCAAGAGGAAGGCATTGACTATGAGGAAACTTATGCTCCAGTTGCAAGATTGGAAGCTATAAGGCTATTGCTTGCATTTGCATGTTTAATGGGTTTTAAACTTTATCAAATGGATGTTAAAAGTGCTTTTTTAAATGGTTACATTGAGGAGGACATCTATGTTGAACAACCTCCTGGATTTACTGATTTTAAACATCCAAACCATGTTTTCAAACTTAAAAAGGCCCTTTATAGTCTAAAACAAGCTCCTAGATCATGGTATGAAAGGTTAAGTAAATTTCTTCTTGAAAAATCTTTCATAAGAGGCAATGTTGATAAAACTTGTTCATCAAGAGGCATAAGGATGATATTCTACTGGTTCAAGTATATGTTGATGATATTATTTTTGGTTCAACTAATCAATTACTTTGTAAAGAATTTTTTGCAGCCATGCAAAATGAGTTTGAGATGTCTATGATGGAAGAGTTGACATTCTTTCTTGGACTTCAAGTGAAACAAATGAAGAATGGAACTTTCCTTAATCAATCAAAATATTGCCTTAAAGTCATCGAAAAGTTTGAAATGGAGAAAAGCAAAGATGCTAGAACTCCAATGGCAACATCAACCTACCTTGATTCAAATGAAAAGGGAAAGAAAGTTGATGAATCAAAATTTAGAGGAATGATTGGTTCTTTATTTATTTGACAGCTAGTAGACCTGATATTATGCTTATTGTTTGCTTGTGTGCAAGATATCAAGAAAATCCAAAAGAGTCTTACCTTACAGCAGTCAAAAGAATCCTTAAGTACCTCAAGGCAACCCCAAAAGTTGGGCTATGGTATCCTAAGATCAATATTATTAGATATTCTGATTCTGATTTTGCAGGATGTAAATTGGATAGGAAAAGCACAAGTGATACTTGTCATCTTTTTGGAAGTTCTCTCATATCTTGGCATTGCAAGAAACAATCTTGTATGGCTTTGTCAACTGCTGAAGCTGAATATATCTTAGCTAGGAGTTGCTGTGCATAAAGTTTATGGCTAAAACAATAATTACAAGATTTTGGAGTTGAACTAAAAGAGATACCCCTACTGTGTGACAACACAAGTGCCATAAACATCTCAAAGAATCCTGTGTAGAAAGGTAATATCAAGATTGATTTTGTTGATACAAACAACCAATTGGCTGATTTATTCACAAAACCTTTGGCTAGAGATAGGTTTTATGCACTTAGAAACATGCTAGGTATTCTTGATGAATCCAATATATGCTAGCTTGTATATTTCATGTCTTTCCATGCTAAATTGAAATCCATTGATATCTCCATCACTAAAAGCTGTTGAAAAATTTGAATTGGTCTGCATAATGCCCTGAAATCTGATAAATCCTTTGTAATAATCGATTACACTACGGGTTAATCGATTAAAATCATTAAAATCCACCTTTGGTAAGCTTTTTGAGCTTTAATAATCGATTACAACACAAAAATAATCGATTATTCTGTTATTTCTGAAAATGGGTTTCTCCTGGAGTAATCGATTACAAGTCGGGATAATCGATTACATTGACTAAAATGTGTTTTTCAGTTTCAAAGTTTCACTGGAGTAATTGATTACGGTGAAATTGTAATAGATTACACAATAGTCTTTTATGTTTTAAAATTGCAAAACTTCCTGGAGTAATTGATTACGAGTCGAATTAATCGATTACATAAGCTTTGTTACCTGCCTGAATTCCTAAAAATTCTGATATAATCGATTACATTGGCATATAATCGATTACAAGTCATCTTCAACCTCTGGATGCCTGTAAAATAATCGATTACCATGTGTTATTTTTGTGTTCTAAATATGCAAAATAATCGATTACAATGTGCATTTAATCGATTATTTAGTCAGTTGGTGCGTATCTGACAATTTTTCTCTGGAATTGTAACTGCCCAACCAAATCAAATTGGAATCTAATGTCCCTGCAGTGCCTTAACTCCTTCTAACAGCTATATTTTCGAAAATTAGAACGTTAGGAGCCTCAATTTGGTCTATAAATAGAACCTTGCATCCATGGAAAACCTTGCACCATTATCTCTTCTCTTTCTTGCTCTATTTCTGTGTTTTTCTTTGTGTCTGAGTGTCTTAAATCCCTCCTAAAATGTCTCACCCAAGAGAGTTAGAACTTCCAAAAGGAAGGTAGGAGAATCCTCCTCCTCTTCCTCCTCCAAACAGACTTGACCTTTGGTTCTCAAATGAGTATGATAAAATGAACTATCTTCAGTTCAATGCCACAAAACCAGTGTGCTCACCTAAATACCTTGACCTAAACTGGTTCATAAGGGAAGGATTTCAATTCCCTGCTTATCTAGAGACCCCAAGGTCTTAGGAGATTCTTAGAGATGAAGGATACATACTACCCTGAACTGGTAAAGGTATTCTATACTTGTGCCAAGGGTTCCATGAATAGAACCATGAAATCTAAAGTTAAGGGTGTCACTATGGAGATTACCCATGAAGTCTGGGAAACGGTTGCTGGCCTTTTATGTGAGGGTGAGAGAAAATTTGATGAGGATCCTGAGGGTTACAACAAACTAGATACCTATTGGGACATGCTACATGATCCCAATATGCAACTTAGGAATAAGCTGGGTAATAGCCCAATGACCCTTGAGGATAGGTTGCTACACTACATTATTACCTATGTCTTAACTCCTAGGGCAACCAATCATGCCCAAGCCACTGAAGAAGACCTACAATTAGTGTATGGTCTGAAAAACTCCATTCCTATGAATTGGGTTTTAATCCTTGAAGAAATCATGTTAAAATCTAAGAGGCTAGTTAACTATCCCTTTCCCTATCCTGTTCTGGTATCTAGGTTCATAGATCACTTCAACATTGATGTAACTAATGAAGTTATGGACCACACAAACTCTAGTAGCAGCCTCATCCAAAATAAAAATCTTACAAAGCTTGGAATGATGAAGACACCACAAGGATGGGTGATGGCAGGCCAAACACCAATGCCTCAACCTCCTCCTCCTGCTGCTAGTGAAGAAGAAGAAGAAGAAGCTGCTGAGGATGAAGGGAGGGATCAAAATCAACCTATGTACTCTCAATTTGAATCCCTCATGTTGGAGAAAATGGATAACTTACTCCAAATGCAATAAGACTTTAAGGCTGAAACCATTGTAGCCTTAAATGAAATAAAAGATAGGCTAGATATCATAGAAGGCACTATAAAATGTGATGAATCTGAAACCTTCTAGGCCTATGAATTGTTTAACTTGTTTTATGCTCTATTTTTTATATTTACTTTTATGTTTTATTTTCATTGTAATGGTTCGTCCTTAAATACACAAACTTTCATTGTGTTTCTCCTTGAATTATCTGATGTGCACTTTACATTTTTGTCTTTAACCAAATAGGGGGAGAAATATTGATTTTGGACATGCTTTGCCTCCTACTCTGTTCATCCCTGTTTTTTGTTCAAAATTTTGCCTAAAAATTGACTTGAATGAATTGTGAAATTTAAGGGGAGCTAAGTGCTTAAAATGAATCTATTAAATCTATAATACTTGTAAATGAATGCTAAATGAATCATAGATGCTTTTAACACTTGTTCTTGGCAAAGGAATTGGAAATTTCTCAGGTTTGCAAAGCTCAAGCTTTTCCTAATTTGGTTCATCAATTAACTTCAAGTCCAACTATTAATCAATTAAAGATTTGGCATGTTTAAAGCCAAAAAGGGGGAGATTGTTGGATTCAGGGGGAGCTACTTAAAGAATGCATAGGAATTGTGATTCAAGCATTGGTTTTGAGCTTTCAACATGCAATGGATGCCTTGAAGTTTAATTAGTGTGAAATGTGTAAGAGAAAAGCAATTCTGGTGATCCAAGTGCATTGCATTCATATTAATCTATAATTCAATTAATTGGGTTCATAAAAATCACAAGGCTTTAGTTATTTGACTAAATTTTTAATTTGATTCAAAGGTTTTTGGAAAAATACAATTCCTGTTGGCTTAATCGATTACCTTAAAGACTTAATCGATTATTTTGTTCTTAGTCTGTTTTGGAAAAGCTTTTAAGAACAATGTAATCGATTACCTATCGGAATAATCGATTATTTGACCTTTGTTTTCATATAAACTGTCTTGTTGAACTTTTTAATCGATTATTAATGGGTAGTAATCGATTACATAGCTATATATGATTTTAAGTTGTACTGGGATAATCGATTACTAATGTATTGTAATCGATTCATAGGCTTAAATTGGAAAAGTCGTCTTCCTGCTTTAATCGATTACCAAATTTTGTTATCGATTACACTGTATTTAATGCTTACAAGTCTTCATGGTTTAATCGATTACCACATATTGTAATCGATTACATAGTTCATTCAGTTTTTGAAGACTCCTGCTTTAATCGATTACCACATTCTTGTAATCGATTACACTATGTATTTTCTCATTCTGAGTCTTCTGTCTTAATCGATTACAGGACGGAATAATCGATTATTTTGCTCGTTGCTGATGCCCAGAAGCTATGTTGAACACTTTAATCAGTTACAAGGTTTATTTAATCTATTACATGAGCGTTTTAATCGATTATTAGGCGCATTTAATCGATTACAAGGAGTTACATAAACTGTTATAAATAGATTGATGCTCAGTTGCTTTTCTAACTTTGTGGAACATTACCTATACGTATTTTCTGAGCTTAAACAATCTTGTGAGCATTCTAAAGTGTTTTCTAAGCGTTTAATCATTTCTTACTCCATTGTGCTTTGATCATGAGTGTTTGACTCATTCTTGGAGCTTGAAACCATTTCAAGATTAAGGAAAGTTGTGCAAATTGATTTGTAATCATTCAACCTGATCTGGTAATTTCATCTTGCATTACATACATTGGATCACCGGGTTGTTTCTCTCCTTAATCTGATTGTAATTTTCGTTTTGGATTTTCTTTGTAATTTGGCTATTGTAATTGGGTTCTTGCTTGAAACTAGAGAAAGGATTCTCTAGGTGAAAGAACTAAGTAGTGTTCTCAAGTTCTTGTCTCTTAGAATCTAATAGGATTTTAGATTTTTGTTCTTTATCTAGGGTTGATAAAGGGAGACATTGTAATTGATTGTAAGAATTGAAAATTATAATAGTGGAACTCTAACCTAGTGTTGGTTGGAAGAAAACTGGATGTAGCTTCTAGTGTTGAAGTGAACCAGTATAAATCTGATTGTGTCTTGCTTTTCTATTCCTTAACTCATTATATTCATTGTGTTCTTGATTAAATTGCTTGGCCAACAATGTTAGTTTTGATCCATTGAATTCCTTGGGGCTGAGCTACTTGATTGAAGAAGGTTTCTTGGTTTCGAAAAGTGATAAAGATCCTAGGAACTCTGATTTTGATTAAAGATATTTTTAATTTACCAAGGTTTAACCAATTCAACCCAGAAAATCAAACCCCAATCACAACACAGAGACTAACTATGCCATGACTATACAAACTCTTTTGGCTCTCCAAGAACAAGGTTTAAGCCAGTTTCCCAAAGGCCTTCCATCAAAATCATGGGCTGACATTGCCTCAATAGAAGAAGACAATGAAAGTCTTTCAGCCTTGATTGAAAGTCATAAAAACAAACAGATAATCCTTCAGTAATCCAAAGGCAAAGCCATTGTTCACTATCATGAACCCTTAACTACCCAAAAACCTAAACCTCAAACCCAATAGATCCAGAAAAATAAATATCAGGACATTATTCAGATGGAACCATATTTCTGGGACCCTGAACCAAACAAAGTTCCCCATAAAAATCTTTCTGATAGATTTCTAGGGAAATCAGTTCCACTATAAACCAATCTCATTTAGTAAAACAAGGCATTTTTATAAATTTATTTTGGTTGACTCTAACTCAATCCAAATTAAACATCATAAGAATAATAACTCAGATCAAATCTCTTATTTAACACTTCAAATCCTTAAGGTTCTAACACCAAGAGAATTTGGAAATTTGAATAAAATCAAAAAATCACTCAAAACTATGATCTCATTGGATTTTCTTACTGGGATTATCAGTTAGTCTGGTATAATGTCTTTTATTTTCAAAATACATATTTTATGCATTATTGGCTAATTTTTTTCAAACAAAATGTTCAATAAAAATTTCCTCAATAACCTTAGAGATACTTCCTTCTGAGGTTGTATCTGGTTTAACTACTTTTACAAAGAAATTTGAGTTTGTTGATGATCCCTTTCCAATGGACTTGCATTTCTTTAGTAAAATGTCTCTCGCTTGGATTTTCCAATGGCGATATGTTTTTGGTAATGTCTCTACCAAAGGACAATTGCCTATGTTCAAAAGACAAGCCCTAGTCAAATGGTAGTCTCAATTCGATCATTCATGGGCTCATCCTGACCAAGTAAAGCTTTGGTTCAAAAGTCATCCTAAAATGACCAAAGCAACAGATCTAGAGACTTGTCAGTTTCTCTATCAGAGGTTCGTAGCCTTATCAGCTCTTTCATCTTCAACTTCAAAGGAAAAAGTGTAACATCCTAAAAAAATTTATCTTGAGTTTGTATTCATGTTTTAATTATTTGTGGATATGTGATGGTAGTGTGATACAAGAAGAATAGGATAAAAGATAATGGATTCAAGTGGCAAGTTTAGAAGTGCTTAGAATAGATTTAATCATGATTATTTAACTAAGTTAAGAAACTAATCCTAATCATGAGAGATATTGATTAAAGGCTTAAGATTTTAGATGAATGACACATAAGTACCTATCATAGTAATTGAAAAACACATGAAGTACAAGTAGTATAAACCAAAAGAGACAAAACTTTAAATAAAGCATGCATGTGTTGATTCAAGAGGAGTCAAGCATGAATGAACAAGGATCAAACTTTTGTGTTTTGTGCTTTCAACATGCCACATTGCAAGTATGCCAAGGAAGCTATGAAGATCAATTTGATTCATGTAAAAGGGAAGTTGAGTAATCTGACAATCCAATGAGCATTACATGCATAATCATTCATTTAGGATTGTTAGATTGAAGGTCTAGGTAAAAGCAATACCAAGTAAGGCATTTAAAAAGCAAAGTTTTTAGAAAAATGAAGTTTTCCTGCATTAATCGATTACAACATTGATGGCATCGATTATTTTGTTCTTCGTGCCTTTTGGAAAACAAATTAAGAACATTGTAATCGATTACATATCGAATTAATCGATTACATAGGCTAAAATGGAAAAATCTTACTGACTGTCTTAATCAATTACATAAGTTTGTAATCGATTACATCTATGCCTATGGATTACATGTTCTGCTGATTTAATCGATTACATGTTGTTTTAATCGATTACTCAGTGCTTTTGGAAAAACATGACTGTCTGTCTTATCGATTACTTCACGGAATAATCGATTACATTGTTCATAGTTCAAACCCAGAACATATCAGGAGCACTTTAATTGATTACATTCTTGATTTAATCGATTACAAATGCGAAATAATCGATTACAGGAGCGTGTTTAATCGATTATTTTCAGTTAGAAAGTTGTTATAAATAGAACTTCTTGCTCTGTGTTTTAAGAACTTGAGAATTTCGAAATCTGAGCAATTACAAACACTCCTAAGCTTTCTTTAGTGTATTTCTGGGTTTCTAAAAGCATTTTAGCTTCACAAATTCGTATGGGTTTTTGGTCTTAAAGAAGTGAAGCATCATTAAGGTTCAAAGCATAAGGAAAGAGATGCATTGAGTCTGTAATCTTTCTTTTCAACCTGTTGAATCATTCACATGCATATGTTTTGTGGATTATTAGGTGAAATCTTTCCTTATTCTTTGAAGGTGTAAATCTTTTAATTGATTTTTGTAAAGATTAGCTTATTGTAAATTGGGTTCTTACATGAAGATTAGAGATAGTGTTTCTCTAAGGGTTGTTGAGTAGTGTCCTCAGTTTTGGGTTTGGTCTCTAAGGGTCTAATAGTGTTTTAGACTTCTGAACTTTATCTAGGGTTCATAAAGAGAGGCTTGTAACATCTTGTAAGAATATTATTTGCAATGGTGGAACTCTACTTTAGTGTTGAGTGGAAGAACTGGATGTAGCTTCATAGTGTTTGAAGTGAACCAGTATAAAATTTGTGGCTGATCTTTATTCCTTTCGCTTCATCTCTAAATTGCTTTGGTTGTGAATCAAGTTACATTGCACAGAAATTTTTAAATTGCTTATTGATTTCTTGACAGAGGAATTTGATTGAATACAAGATTCTTGGTTTCAAAAATGTTTTTAAAGTGATAAAGGTCCTGTGGAAACTCTGAATTGAAAATTTTAATTTACCAAGGTTCAACCAATTCACCCCCCTCTTGGTTGTTTTGAAGTGTTCCTATCATTTTCAATTGGCATCAAGAGCTGGTTCTTGAAAGTTGCTTAAGATCACTTTTTCTTTTCAAAAAGAAATATGAATACTTCACAAATAACCTTTAAGGAGGGTGCCTCTTTAAACAGACCTCCTATGTTTGAAGGGGAACATTTCAGTTTTTGGAAAAATAGAATGAAGATCTTTATTCAATCAAATGACCCAGGAGCATGGAATGCAATAGTGAAAGGTCCTCTTATTCCAAAGAAAACTGTGGCAAATGAATTGATTCCCAAAGAATGGGATGAGATGACTGAGGCTGAACAAAGGCTGCATAATATGATTTTAAAGCTAAAAATATGATCACCTCTGCACTTTTCTCTGATGAATTTTTCAGAACTGTGAGATGTAATAGTGCAAAAGAAATGTGGGAGATGCTGGAAATTACTCATGAAGGAACTGAGGAAGTTAGAAGATCAAGGAAGCATGCTTTGATCCATGAGTATGAAATGTTCAAGATGAATACCAATGAAAGTATTTCTTAGCTGTAGACCAGATTTACTCATATTTCAAATCATCTATTGGGTCTTGGAAAGGTCTTTGACACTGAAGAATTAAACATCAAGATATTGAAGTGTTTGACAAGACCTTGGCAACCAAAAGTTACAGCAATCAAGGAGTCCAAGGATCTATCAAAGATGTCTATGGCTGCACTATTTGGTAAGCTTCTTGAATATGAACTAGAAATGTCTTAATTAATATCTTGTGAAGATGTAGAAAAGAAAACAAGAAGCATAGCCTTGAAAGTTGCAACTTTGAAAGCTGAAAAGGAAGAGGAAACAAGTGAAAAGGATGATGAAGATAATGTGAACTTGGTGGTCAGAAAGTTCATCAAATTTCTGAAGAAAAACAAGAATAAAAAGTTTAACAAAGGCAGCAAAAACAGCAACATCAACAACAACCTCAACAAGAAGATTGACAACAATTTCACATGCTTTGAGTGTGGCAAGCCAGGCCATATCAAATCTGAGTGCTCAATCTACTTGAGGAAGCAACAAGGAGAAAGCAAGATGAAAAGGGAAGGAAAAGAAAAAAGAGCATACATAACTTGGAAGATAATGAGTCAACAACTTCAGATTCTTCTACAGAAAATGAAGAAGCTAACATGTGTCTCACCTCCACCATTAATGAAGATGATGATGACTTGCTAAGTGATGGAGATGAGGTAAATTCTGAACTTGATCAAGCTATTCATGCCTTTCAAGAAATGAATGAGGAAGCCTAAAAACTTCAAAATCCAATAATAAGCTCAGAGGAAATCTTAGACGACATATTGAAAAAATTACTGAATTGCAAAATAAGATTTGCAACTTGAAAGAGGAAAATGAAAAACTTGCTTCAAGTTACAAATTGGATGGATGTGTGTGTGCTTCTTCCTCTAGCAATGTTGACAAGTATAACTTGCTTCAAAAGGATTTTGATGAGTATAAACAAAATCAAGGAGAAAAATATATGTTGCTTTTAGCCAAAAACAGTGATTTAATTGATCTCTTGAGAAAGTTTTACAAGGGAAAATGAAACATGGCTCAAAATCATTTGGTAAAGCAGTTTTTGTACCTCCAAAACAGAAGAATCAAAAGTGGCAAAAGAACTCAAGGGTCAATCAAAATTCTGTTTTTAGGAAAACTTCAAAATCTGTCACTTGCAACTATTGTATGAAAAAGGGGCACACATCATTTAAATGCTATGCTAGGAGATTCTATGTGCCTAATGGTGATTGCATTTGGATTCCTAAAAGAAAGAAAAATGCTAACCCCTATGGACCCAACTTCAATTGGGTACCTTCCCTTGAAATCTGATTTGAATTTTGCAGGTGTGT
>PYAF01006166.1:263881-274875 GCA_007407185.1 Glycine tomentella
TATTGAGATCAGACATCATTTCCTCAGGGATCAGGTTCAAAAAGGTAACATAAAGGTAGAATTCATTGACACCAATAACCAACTTGCTGATATTTTCACAAAACCATTATCAAGGGATAGATTTTATACACTTAGGAACATGCTAGGGATTCTAGATGAAAGTAACATTATCTAGCTTGTTCTATATGTGTTTTGTGTGATGAATTAAAGCCATATGTGTCACAAAACAAATGATTACTTAGAACATTGATCAAAAGCTGCTAAATGCTCTGTATCTGTTGAATTGACTGTAATAATCGATTAAAGCACGAATTAATCGATTAATTTCATTAAAAATCACATCTTGTATGAAATTTGTGCTCATGTAATCGATTACACACAGATGGTAATCGATTATTCTTCGTATAACAAGAATTAACCTATCTCTGGAATAATCGATTACACATCGGGATAATCGATTACATTGATTAAAATTCTGTGAATGAATGCATGTCTCATTGTGATAATCGATTACTTAAGCCTTGTAATCGATTACCTTCACCATTAGAAGAATTAAGGCTCACTGGTATAATCGATTACCACTCGGGATAAGCGATTACTTATGCCCTGTTACTTGTATAATTCATAAAATGAATCATATAATCGATTACTGCAAGCAATAATCGATTACTGGTCGTCTTCAACCTCTGATTAAGGATCAAATAATCGATTACTTAATAAAATAATCGATTACCACGTGTTTTATAGAAGCCAAATTGCTCTGAAATAATCGATTACATTACGAAATAATCGATTATTCAAGCTGTTGAACATAATCTGACAGGTTTTTATGGGTTATTTAACTGCCCAATCAGTTTTAAAACGCACCCAATGTCATTAAATTGTCACCAACAACTATATTTTTGAAATTATGGACGTTTAGGGTCTCATTTATGCCTATAAATAGTGCATTACAAGCCTTAGAAAAATCTGCACCTTATCTACCTCTCTCTCTGCATTTTCTGATTTTTCTTAATCCTTGTGTCTGTCTTTGTTCTCTCTTTGTAACCATGTCTAACCCAACACCTAAGACAACTAGAACTACCAAGAGAAAGGCTGGGGAATCTTCCTCTAACCCACCTTCTCCTCAACCTACCAATAGGTTAGATTTATGGTTTTCCTCAGAATCTGATAAAATCAATTACCTACAATTCAATGCCACCAAGCTAGTGGCCTCTCCCAAATATCTTGAACTTGATTGGTTCATAAGGGAGGGTTTTCAGTTTCCAGCCTACCTTGAAGCCCAAGGGCTGAGAAGGTTTTTAGAAATGAAGGGTACCTTCTACCCTGATTTAGTGAAAGTTTTCTATACTTGCTTGAAGGGTTCAATCCAAAGGGCTATCAAATCGAAAGTTAAGGGTGTTGAGATGATTGTAACCCTTGAGATTTGGGAAACAGTGGCTGGGGTAATGTGTGAGGGTGTTAGGAGGTTTGATGAAGATCCTGAGGGCTATAGAAAAATGGATACCTACAGAGAAATGCTTCATGATCCTCACATGAGGCTTAGGACTAGGCTGGGTACAAGTCCTATGATTGCTGAGGATTGACTCCTACATTACATAATCACATATGTAATAACCCCTAGAGCAACCAACTATGCCCAAGCAATTGATGAGGATCTTCAGTTGGTATATGGGTTGAAGAATCATATTCCCATGAACAGGGTGCTCATAATTTAAGAAATCATGCTTAAGTCCAAGAGACTTGTGAACTACCCTTTCCCATATCCTGTATTTGTCTCTAGGCTGATTGATCATTTCAACATTGATGTTGAGAATGTGGTGGTAGACAACACAAACTCATCCAACAGTCAAATTAAAGAGAAACATTTTACCAATATGGGTATGAGGAAGACACCAAATGGTTGGGTAATGGCCAATCAAATTGGAGCTGCTGCACAAGGAGAAGAGATGGCTGCTGATTCGGAAGATGAGGAACAACAACAGCCTGCACAGCCAGCCTTCACTGATTTTGAATCATTGATGATTCAAAAGATGGATAGCATGCTCAAGGTCCAAGAAGACTTGAAGACTGAAACCCATGAAGCCTTAGAAGAAATTAGAGAAAGATTAGATTCAATTGAGGCCAACATGAATGACAATGCCTCTGTTGAATTCTAGGATTATTTAGATTGCTTTTAGTTTTATTATTTTAAGTTTCTATGCTTGTTATGGTTCAATTTTTTTTATGTTTCTTTTCACTATGTACTGCCCTATATGACAATTATTCTAATGAAATATGCATTTCCAGTTCAATATCCGTTGTGCTTACATTGTTTTTGACTTTTAACAAGCCAAATAGGGGGAGAATTGATTAAGGGGGAGTAAATTTGAATGTACTCTGTTTGCCCCTGTTTTTGGTGAAGTTTTTTGCTCAAAATTTGATTTGAATGTATGCTGGAATTTAGGGGGAGTAACTGTGCAAAAAGGAACCTAATCAGTTGCCATAAAGCTTTATTGAAATTTCATGAATCACATATGCTTTAACACTTGTTTCTTGCCAAAAGGCATTTGAAATTTTTACAGGTTTTAAGCTTGAAGTTTATCAATGAAAACCCTAATTAATCTCCAAGTATCTAAGCTTAATCAAATTGAAGATTTGGCATGTTTAAAGCCAAAAAGGGGGAGATTGTTGATTCAAGAGGAGTCAAGCATGAATGAACAATGATCAAGCTTTTGTGTTTTGTGCTTTCAACATGCCACATTGCAAGTATGCCAAGGAAGCTATGAAGATCAATTTGATTCATGTAAAAGGGAAGCTGAGTAATCTGATAATCCAATGATCATTACATGCATAATCATTCATCTAGGATTGTTAGATTGAAGGTCTAGGTAAAAGCAATTAACAAGTAAGGCATTTAAAAAGC
The DNA here is from genome assembly GCA_007407185.1 of Glycine tomentella. NCBI lineage: Eukaryota > Viridiplantae > Streptophyta > Magnoliopsida > Fabales > Fabaceae > Glycine > Glycine tomentella. The sequence goes on from PYAF01006166.1 coordinate 266,787, forward strand.
AAAGTTTTTGGAAAAATGAAGTTTTCCTGCATCAATCGATTACAGCATTGATGGGATCTATTATTTTGTTCTTCGTGCCTTCTGGAAAACAAATTAAGAACATTGTAATCGATTACATATCGAATTAATCGATTACATATCGAATTAATCGATTACATAGGCTAAAATGGAAAAATCTTACTGACTGTCTTAATCGATTACATAAGTTCCTAATCGATTACATCTATGCCTATGGATTACATGTTCTGCTGATTTAATCGATTACATATCGTTTTAATCGATTACTCAGTGCATTTGGAAAAACATGATTGTCTGTCTTTATCGATTACTTCACAGAATAATCGATTACATTGTTCATAGCTCAAACCCAGAACATATCAGGAGCACTTTAATCGATTACATTCTTGATTTAATCGATTACAAATGCGAAATAATCGATTACAGGAGCGTGTTTAATCGATTATTTTCAGTTAGAAAGCTGTTATACATAGAAATTCTTGCTCTGTGTTTTAAGAACTTGAGAATTTCGAAATCTGAGCAATTACAAACACTCCTAAGCTTTCTTTAGTGTATTTCTGGGTTTCTAAAAGCATTTTAGCTTCACAAATTTGTATGGGTTTTCGGTCTTAAAGAAGTGAAGCATCATTAAGGTTAAAAGCATAAGGAAAAGGATGCATTGAGTCTGTAATCTTTCTTTTCAACCTGTTGAATCATTCACATGCATATGTTTTGTGGATTATCAGGTGAAATCTTTCCTTATTCTTTGATTGTGTAAATCTTTTAATTGATTTCTGTAAAGATTAGCTTATTGTAAATTGGGTTCTTACATGAAGATTAGAGATAGTGTTTCTCTAAGGGTTGCTGAGTAGTGTTCTCAGTTTTGGGTTTGGTCTCTAAGGGTCTAATAGTGTTTTAAACTTCTGAACTTTATCTAGGGTTGATAAAGAGAGGCTTGTAACATCTTGTAAGAATATTATTTGCAATGGTGGAACTCTACTTTAGTGTTGAGTGGAAGAACTGGATGTAGCTTTGATGTGTTGCTAACACATCTTGTTTTTAGGCTAGTTTAGGTTATAATTCAATTGAATAATTAGGATTATAGGTTAGAATAAGTTAGTTTGTTGTTTATATTCCATTTGATCTCATTTCATTACCAAGTTGTGATATTAGGGCGAAAAAGAGGGGAATCAAGCAAAAGGAAGAAGAAAAGCAAGTTGAAGGTCTCAAGCGGATCGCGCTAGATCCCGCGCGAGTCGTGCCATAATAGAAAGTTCAAGACCCTCTTCTCGAACAATACGCGCAAGTCGCCCAAGACTCGCGCCAGTCGCGCCATACACCCAACGGCAGTCAGTCAACTCGAGGACTTCACGCTATCAGCATGAAAGTCCACGCGACCGGCGCCATTAAGCTGCAAAGTCCACACGATCAGCGTGGAACCTCACGCGAGTCGCACCATGAAGACGAAGGGAAGCTCCATATTCGTGTTAGCCGCGCGATCAGCGCGGAATCCCGAGCGATCCACGCGGTGATGATTTGCTTCCTTAATTAAAAAGATTGGACTCGGAAATTGAGACAAAAAGGTATTTTGTTACCCAAATTAAACCATTCTATATAAGGAGGCCTCTGGATTGAAGAGAAACATCTTGGAACAACTTTTTAACATCTCTTTATCACTTTTGACAGCTGAAACATAGAATCAAGGCTAGGGTTTACTGCAGAATAATGTTTTCCATGTATGCTTTGGTGTTCTTGATGACTATGTCAGGCTAAATTCTGTATTGTGGTTAGGCCAAGAACCAATGTGAACTCCTCTGGAACTTGACTGGTATTGAATGAGATTGTTATGATTGCTTTATTTTATTCTGTTCTTCATTGTTAAATTCTTGCTTAGAATTGGCCATTCTATTTAAGTGCTAAGGGTTAGGATTCGCAATAGGGATGTTGGGGTTCTAATTTCTGATATGAGTAAGATAACAATTGTTCATTGCCTAGGGATAGGGATGCGTGATGCAGAAGCTTATAATATATTCTTTTAAATGCTTAGCTTGATAGAAATCACTAAGGAATTAGGGTTTTGATTCAGGTTAAAGGGTTAATTCGCTAAGGGATTAGAGATTAGCTAAATTAGAAAAGATTTATTCTCTGAGTAATCAGAAGCAATTGATCTTGATAACCAGTTAAGTGAATGAGGTAGGAATCAAAGGGGATTGTGTACTGACTACAATTATTCTTTCCATTGGTTACAACTCATTTTATTTGCTTTTGAATTCATTTTAATTTCTGTTCTTTATTTAAATACTCAAATTCACAACACAACAATTCTTCAAAAATACTTTCTTTTTACTTCCAATTACTTAGACTGTGAATTACTGTGAAATTCATACCAATACCTGTGGAGACGATACTCTACTTACCCACTTTATTACTTGAACGAGCGGTATACTTGCCGTTTTCGCAACAAGTTTTTGGCGCCGTTGCTGGGGACTGGTAAACTGATTTTGTAGTAATTTTAATCTTTGTGATTGGAAAATTTTTGTTACTAATCGCTTCTATGAGTTTATGCGAGGTTCAGCTAATCCTGAGAATCTACAGTACAATCCTGAGATAGAGAAAACTGTAAGAAGGAGGTTAGCCAAACAAAGAAGGAGAGAAGCAGAAAACTTTGATTTTGATTCAATTCCTGAATTAGAGTCAGAGATAGAGATGGCTGAAGAACAAAATAATCAGCCAAGACCAAGACCAAAAGATGAACTAATGGAGGATATTCTAGCTCCAATGTTCACAAGACCAAACTCTAGTATTGTCAGACCACCCATACAAGCAAATCACTTTGACATTAATCCTTCATTGATTGCTTTGGTGGAACACAGTCAGTTTGGTGGAGAAGACTTTGAAGACCCTCATGATTTCATTGACAGATTTCTGAGAATCTGTGACACTATCAGACACCAAGGGGTTTCAGATGATGCTGTAAGGTTAAGCCTATTTCCTTTTGTTGTTAAGGGAATTACGTTGAGATGGCTGAATAGACAAACATCCAATAGCATCACTACTTAGGATGTAACACCCCGGACGTGTTATCATTAATAATATCATAAGCGCGCTATCAGCGTTGTCTAATGATAAGTGCCACATTTCAGCTACTTTCATGTTTAAAAGCTGGCACTTATCTTTTGATTTATTTCATTTATCTTAGAAATTTCCCTAAAATCTAGTTAAGAAGCACCTTGTACCTGTGTTTTAAATGTTTCGGAAGAATGATTCAATCATGCTTTGTATTTGAATAGGTTCCGTGGAATTCTAAAGCTTCCGGAGAATCAAAGCAAGCAAGAAAGGTGCATATATCAAACATAAGGAGTTCCAAAAGCATTCCAGGCCCAAAAACCACAAAGCCCAAAGGATTCTTCAACATTAAGTCAATTAACTCGCCCAGGCCACCATTCCATGAGTATTTTAGGCTCCTGGGCGAGTTCAAGTACCAAGGAACCGCCCTTCAGGTGCCTAGGCGAGTGAAAACAGAAGGAATTGGGCGCCTAGGCGACCCAAGCAGCCAAGAGAAGAATCCCTATAAATAGGAACGAATTTTGGGCAGCTAGAGGCAATTCTTCACTCCTTTCTCTCCCAAGGGCACCAGCTGCTCTTGTTTTCTTGTTTTCTTAGTTTTAGTGAGTGTAGAACTTAGGAAAGTAAGGTGAGTGACTTTTGTAAGGAGATTCTGCCGAAGCAAGGGACGATGACGTGCTTAATCGGTCAGTCTCGCGAGGAGGTTCTGCCCATGTTCACTTAAGCTTCTCTAAGGATTGGGTGTACTCTTCTTATCCCTATGCTCTTTTAATTATTTATGCATCATTCTATTTCTTGTTGGTAATTTCATTCTACACTTAATGCTTGATTCTACTTGATCAGTAGGGTCACGAACTTAAATTCCTTAGTGAGACTGGAAAGTAATCTTAGGGTTTGAACTGAATTAAATTACTCGTTACGTTACGTTGCTAGGAATAGAGCATAATGTTTCGATCGCATTAAACACGTGAATATGATCTTAATGCTTGGGTATTTAATTAAGTATGCGAGGAATCGATATTTAGTAAAATATCCATAGGGCTTAATTGCGAGGAATCGAGTTAAGTTTACCTAAACGTGTGAGTCAACAAGAATTGAAAATGCATAGGTAAAATCAATTAAAGGGATAAGCAAGACGAAACCCAATCCTATACTTACTTGACTTGTATCCGTTTATTTATTTCATTTCGTGTCATCGTTTATTTGTTTTCCGTTATCTTATTTTACATTTTCCGCAAACAACAACAAATGAATCTTCACCTTTTATCTGTACATAACTACTAAACTGTTAATTTTAAATCAACCGACGTAAACCCAAATCCCTGTGGAGACGATCTTTATAAATTTGAAACTTACAACGATAAAACGGTACGCTTGCCGTGGTGAAAATTCCTAACAAGTTTCTGGTGCCGTTGCTGGGGATTTGGCTTGTTTACTTAAGTTGTTTTTAAATTTCAGTTTAGTATTTTCTTGTTCTTTATTTTCTATTTTTGTATATATTTCTTTGTTATTTTAAAACCTCTGTGCTTAACAAAAATCTTGTAGTTTCTTTCCTTTCCCTTTATGCGAGATTAGTCTGCAGATAAATCTCATTTTGATCCAGAAATCTCCAAAACCGAAAGGAAACTTCGAAAGAAAAAGAAACAAGAGACTGACAAGCACATTGAGGGCACTTCGTCTATTGATCTTTCCTCACCACAGATAAAAGACAATATGGCTAATCAAGGGGGAGAAGAAGATAGACAACCACCAAGGAGGACACTTGGAGACTATGCCTACCAACAAGGGCCCAAGCATTATAATAGAATAGTTTTCCCTCCTTTTCACAACAAAGTTGTAGAATTGAAGCCTGCACTACTTAGCCTTATTGGCTCGCATCCTTTCGCCGGATTAGACCATGAAGACCTATATACGCATCTATCTACTTTCATGGAGCTGTGTAGCACGATGGGAGCACCGGACGAGGATGCAGAAGCTGTCTACCTTAGAGCTTTTCCTTTCTCTTTAACAGGTAAAGCAAAGACTTGGCTTCAATCACAACCCAACAAGAGTCTAAGCACGTGGGAAGACTTGGAGGAGAAATTCATCGTTAGATTCTTTCCGCCTTCAAGATTCATCAGTGCAAAGTCTGCAATTGCCACTTTCGCTCAAGGAGTAGATGAACCTCTCTGTGAGACATGGGAAAGATTTAAATCACTATTGAGGAGATGCCCGAACCACAATTTTGACGACACCGCTCAGTTACATATCTTCTACAGTGGTTTGAGGCCTCAAACCAAGATGATTCTTGATGCTTCAGCTGGGGGAACCATGATGTCAAAGAATCCCGAGGAAGCAATAGTAATCATCGACTCAATAGCTGCAAGTGATTATCAGTCTCACCATGATAGGTCACCCATTCAGAGGAAAGGCGTACTAGAGCTTGACACTCAAAGTGCTATCTTAGCTCAAAACAAGCTCTTGACCCAGCAAATAGAGGTCTTAACCAAATAAATAGGCCAAATCCCTCAACTTCAGCAAGGAGGAACACAAAAAGCACATCGAGTTCAACAAAATTTGAGTTGTGATTTCTGTGGAGGCAACCATCAAAATTGCCATTGTTCAGTACCTAGTGATTTTTCCCAAGAAGAGGCACATTACATGCAAACTCAGTCAAGACCTCAACAAAGCTATCAAGGGAATTACCAAGGGTACGGCAATGGTCCAGGTTCTAATCAACCTTTTAATGCTTATAATGCTTATAATGCTTATAATGTCCCCACTAACCCTCCTTTTGTAAGTTCTTCTTTTCCAAATAGCAATATGCCACAGCAAGATCAGTCTGATAGACTGACAAAGCTGGAAGATACCCTCACTCAGTTCATGCAAGTATCCATCAGCAATCAAAAGAACACCAATGCTTCTATCAAGAATTTAGAAGTTCAAATAGAACAACTTGCAAAACAAGTAGCTGAGCATGGAGGAGGATCTTTTTCAGCCAACACTCAAGTCAACCCCAAGGAGCAATGTAACGCCATTATCACAAGAAGGGGAACTGTGGTTGGTAGGAAAGAAGATGATGAAAAAGAAAAAGAAGTGGATGAACCTAATGAGAAAATTGAAAGAAAAGTGGTAAGTGAGGATAAAAAGAGAAGGAGTGACAAAGGCAAGGCAGCCTTAACCCCACCACCAGTCCAACATATGCCATATCCACATGCTCCATCCAAGAATTCAAAGGAAAGGGAGTACAAGCGTTTTCTTGATATCTTTAAGCAGTTACAAATAAACATTCCTTTTTCTGAGGCGTTGGAGCAAATGCCAAAATACGCCAAGTTCATGAAGGATCTCCTCACCAAGAAAAGAAGATACATCGACGAGGAGACAATTGAGCTGGATGCTCGCAGTGCTATCATCCAAAAGACCATCCCAGAAAAATCTAGAGATCTAGGTAGCTTTACAATTCCTGTTACTATTGGTAAGTTATTTGTAGGAAAATCTCTTCTTGACTTAGGTGCAAGCATCAACCTCATACCATTATCCATGGTTAAGAGGATAGAAGGGGTTATAGTTAAGCCTACCAGGATGACATTGCAATTAGCTGATAGATCAATCAAGCATCCATATGGCTTTATTGAAGATGTATTGGTGAAAGTCGACAAATTCTTCTTCCCAGTCGACTTTGTAGTAATGGACATGGAGGAGGACAGTGAAATTCCATTAATTCTTGGTAGACCTTTTATGAAGATTGCCAAGGTGCTGATTGATGTTGATGAAGGAAAGCTCACTGTCAGAGTAAAAAATAATGAAATTCAATTCCATGTTTTTGAAGGCATCAAACAAACTGGTTAGGGAAAAGAATGTTTTAAGGTGGATGTTTTGAATAAGAAAGACGCAGCAGTTGATGGCTCGTCCACATTTTCCAATCATATAGAGTCAAAGCCATAGCTAAGTCGTCCAGCTAATACGACGTTAAAGAAGCGCTCCTGGGAGGCAACCCAGTGTTTTTAAATTCTGTCTTTTATTATTAGTTTATATCTTAGCTTTTTGAAAATATCATTTGTTTTGTTAGAATTTGGTTATAGGTCCATTTTGTTAAGAAGAAGGCAAAAGCAAGGAAAAGAACGTGGCAGATTTTGTGGATTAGCTGAAGGAAGGACATCAAGCTTCTCAGCCACGTTCTTCAAAAACAGTGATATCATTTTAAATTCCGTTACTGCTTTATAGTTTTTAAATCCAGTACTTTGACTGTTATTATGTTTGCTTCTTTTTGCTTGCACATAGAAGTTTCTCTTTTCTAAATTACACATGTTAAAATACTTTTTGTTTTATGCTTGTAAACATCTTTTTTTTTTGGGCTTAACTGATATGTCATATTTTGAAAGAATCAACTGAAAATATTTTGAAACTTCTTTTAAAGATCAGAACCACATAAATAAAGTTTTTGTAGGAACCCTTGAGAAATGAAAAACAAGAATAAATGGTCCTTTCAGAAAAATCAAAATCAAGGTAAAAAGTCTTTTTGCATGGAAATTGATAAATAACTTCAGTAGGAAACAAATGATTTGGTTGAAAACATGAAAACATACCTTGAGCCCAAGTGAGTGTGTGCATCTAAACAGACAGTATACACAGAGAGATCTCACTGATATATTGAAACAACCGCTTCTTTCTCTTAATTATTTCAAAAACGACCGTGTTATTTATTAATTTGTGACTAAAAAAAATTTTCTTTTTTCTTTTAAATTTTTCGAAAAACATAAACAATAGTATTAACCAAGAAGTCAAATCGAATTGATTAGGTTTTTAAAAAACAGCTTTTACAACGTATAGAAACAGCTTTTTAAAACGTATAGAAATTTACGCGTAATTACCTAGTATAACCATAGCGTTCGTCCACATAAATATATATCACATATTCATAGTATACAGTCCATGGCATACAAACCATAATACATCCATAGTCCACATATAAATAGTCCATTATACAGAACTAAGTATATATCATCATAGACAGTGATTCATAACGGCTACGTCTTCTAGTACACAT
>PYAF01006167.1:0-10275 GCA_007407185.1 Glycine tomentella
TTCACTTTCTCCCTCCATGTCTAACACAATAAAATCAGCAGGAAATATAAATTTGTCTACCTTTACTAAAACATCCTCAATTACCCCTGAGGGTGTTCTTAAGGACCTATCTGCTAGTTGCAAGGACACTCTAGTTGGTTTAAGTTCAGATATGCCTAGGGACTTACACATAGACAATGGCATGAGATTTATACTAGCCCCTAAGTCACAAAGTGCTCTTCCTACATTGATGTTTCCTATGGCTATAGGGATGTTAAAACTTCCAGGATCTTTCAGTTTATGTGGAAGCTTCCTTTGAATGATTGCACTACACTCCTCAGTAAGTGCTATGGTTTCACAATCTTGCAGCTTATGTTTCTTAGATAGAAGTTCTTTCATGAATTTTACATAGTTAGGCATATTAGCTAATGCCTCAGCCAATGAATATTGATATGTAACTTCTTAAACATGTCTAAGAACCTGGCAAATTGCTGCTTCTGCAATTGTTGCTTGGTTTGCACCGGATATGGAGGCTTCTCAAAGCGAGAAAAGTCCCACTTCTTTGGTTGAGGTGTAGAATTCTGTTCATCCACATTTTCTGCAGCTTTTTCTTTGGTTGATTTAGTTGCTGCAGCTTTCTTCTCAGCTTCCTTTTTACTTGCCTCAGATTTTTCTGGTGTAGACAATACCTTACCACTTCTGGTTGTGATGGCCTTGGCATGTTCTCTTGGGTTTATCACTGTATCACTTGGGAACTGCCTTGTGGTCTCTCAGCCAATTGTTTTGCAAGCTGGCCAATCTGGTTTTCCAGATTTCTGATGGAAGCGTCTTGGTTTGTTCTGTGAGCTCTTGTTTCAGCTATAAATTCTGCTGTTGTTTTTGACAGCTGCAACACTACCTTTTCAAGTTCAGAGGACTCCTTGTTGGGAATAGGAGGGGGCTGCAAGTAGTTGTTAGACTTGTAGTCTAGACCACCTCCTTGAAATTTCCTTTGATAGTTGTTTCCTAGAGAAAAATTATTGTAGTTTCTCTGATAAGGCTGTTGTTGTCTCTGCTCATTCCAAATCCCATTCTCCTGCACAAGGTCAGCTCCAACAAGAATAGGGCAAGCATTAGACTCATGCTCACCTTGGCAGTACTCACAGATAACATGTGGTTGGCTGGCTGCCACTTGTGCTGTAGAAACTTGCAATTTATCAATCTTTTCAGTCAATTTGGCTAGTTGATGTGCCAAAATTTTTTGCTCTGCAAGCATCGCATTGTTAGTGGACAGCTGAATTGGTTCTCTCTTTGGCTGGTGTGTTATACTTTCATTTTCATTCTGGGCCAAAGAATTGATAAGCTCATATGTTTGAGCTGCTGTTTTAGACCTTATAGTACCCCCTGCTGCAACATTCACAATCATACGAGTTTCAGGAGTCATACCATTAAAGAATATACGTACCTGCTTACCTACAGGCATATCATATTGTGGACACCTCCTGATCAATTCTTGGAATCTATTCCAAGCAGCACATAGGGATTCTCTTCCAGTTTGAGTAAAGTTGGTGATTTCATTCACTAATCGGTTATATTTATCCATGGAAAAGTATTCTGCAAAGAACCTTGAGACTAAGTCCTCCCAAGTTGAGATGCTATTGGATGTTTGTCGGTTCAGCCATCTCAATGCATTTCCCTTAACAGCAAAAGGGAATAAGCTTAATCTCACTGCATCATCTGAGACCCCTTGGTGTCTGATAGTGTCACAGATTCTGAGAAATCTGTCAATGAAGTCATGCGGGTCTTCAAAGTCTTCTCCTCCAAACTGACTGCGCTCCACCAAAGCTATCAATGAAGGGTTGATATCGAAATGATTAGCTTGTATTGGTGGCCTCACAATGCTGGAGTTGGGTCTTGTGAACATGGGAGCCAGAATATCCTCCATTAGTTCATCTTCTGGTCTTCGTCTTGGCTGATTAGGTTGTTCTTCAGCCATCTCTGCTTCAGACTCTAATTCAGGAAGTGAATCAAAGTCAAAGTTTTCAGCTTCTCTCCTTCTTTGTCTAGCTAGTCTCCTTCGGATTGTTCTTTCTATCTCTGGATCAAACTGTAAATCCTCAGAACTAACTGAACCTAGCATAAAACTTAGAGAAGCAATTAGTAACAAAAATTCCAATCACAAGATCAAAATTACTGTAAAAATCCGTTAACCAATCCCCGGCAACGGCGCCAAAAACTTGTTTGCGATTTAATAGGCTCACACCACGGCAAGTGCACCGATCGTTTCAAGTAATAAAATAGGTAAGTGAGTATCGTTCTCCACAGGGATTGGGGTGAAATTCACAGTAATGAGGAATCAATGTGATTGAAATTAAAACAGAAAATGTTGAAAGAAGTTGTTGTTGATTGATTGGTTGTTGAGTAAAAATAGAAATTAAAGATGCAGTAAACTAAATAGAGTTGTTACCAATGGAAAAACAATTGTGGTCTGGCGTAATCCCCTTTGATTCCTACCTCCTTCACTTGACTGGTTTATTAGTTTTATTTACACAAATGATAAATCTCTTCTAATATCATAAATCCTAAATTATTAGCGACTTATCCCTTTAATTCGATCGAGAATCCTAATTCCTTAGCAATCCTGTCAAACTAAGAATTTAGAGAATATATCATAAGGGTTTCTTGTTATGATTGTTCAGAAAATAAGTCTTTTCTAAAGTAGCTAATCCCTAATCCCTTAGTGAATTAACCCTTTAACCTGAATCGAAAACGTAATTCCTTAGTGAAATCTATCAGTTTAAGCATTTAAAAGATCATATCATAATTTCTGCAGCCACGCATCCCTATCCCTAGGTGATGAACAACTGTTACTCTAAACAAGTCAGAAATTAGAACCCCAACGTCCCCATTGCGAATCCTAACCCTCAATACTTAATTGAAGTGATCAGATCCAAATAAGAATAGAAAATAAGAATAGAATAGAGTAAAACAATCAAAACATTATTATTCAATACCAGTCAAAGTATAGAGGATTTCACATCAGTTCATGGCCTTCCCACAATACAAGATTTAGCCTGCCATAGGCCTCAAGAACATCAAAGCTGTTGAATGATACATGCCTGTGCTGAAACCCTAGCCTTGATTCTTGATTTCCAGGGGTTTAGAATGATGGAATGTGGTTTTTAGATGAATAATGGATTCCTCTCTTCAGTCCTCAGAGGCTTTGTATTTATAGAATGGTTTAATTACAGTAACTGAGCCTAAAACTGTACCAAATTTCGAAACAGATAATTTAAATAAGGAAACAGGATCTTTTCCATGCAACCCGCGCGGAATCCTGCGCTAACCTTATTTTTTAAATAAGGAAACAGATAATTTAAATAAGAAAACAAGATTAAAACTGTAATCAATTACATTGTTCTTAGAAGGTTTTCCAAAAGGCACGAAGAAAAAAATAATTGATTCCTATCTATCTGTAATTGATTAAATCAACATAACCTTATTTTTCCAAAAACTTGGTTTTAATCTTGCCTTAATAATCAATTTCTTTTATATAAACACACAATCTAACAATCCTAAGTGAATGATATGAATGATATGCACACTGGATCATCAGAGATAGCTTCTTCCCTTCACACAAATCACAAATTGATTTCCAAGCTTCAAGGCATGTTGAAAGCACAAAACATCTGAGTTTGATCCTTTGTTCATCTTCAAGTGACTCCTTTTGAATCAACAGGTTCCCTTAGCTCGACGGGGATCATGGCGTCGGAGCCATATGTCAGGCGAAAAAGAGTTTCCTTTGTAGTGCTTTGAAGTGCACAATGATATGCCTAGAGTATGCTGGGTAATTCCTCCCCCCAGAGAATGACTCTGTTCGCTGCTTCTACCTGATCGTTGGTCTAGGGGTGTTCAACAGAGGTGACCAAGTGTTTGATACCTAGTTGTGTGAGGAAGTCCTTATAGGTCTATGCTTTGAATTGTGTACCATTGTCAATAATGATAGCATAAGGTAGACCGTATCTGCATATGAGATGCTTCCAGGAAAAGGTTTCAACTTCACTGGCCGTAATTTCTCGTAGTGGCTTTGCCTCGATCCACTTGGTGAAGTAGTCGAATGCCACCAGCAAGAACTTGACCATCCCGGGAGCTCTAGGTAATGGTCCCAAGATGTCCATGCCCCACATAGCGAAAGGCCAAGGAGAGGAGATGGTGTGTAAGTTGTCAGGGGGAATCCGTGGGATATCCGCAAACTCTTGACACCTTTTACACCTCCGTGTGAACTGAAAGGCGTCCATCTTGGGTGTTGGCTAGTAGTATCCTTCTCGTACCACCTTAGTGGCTAAGGATCTTCCTCCTGTATGGAGTCCACAGATCCTTTCATGAAGTTCCCTCAATACATAGTCTGCCTGTGAGTTGTCTAGGCATTTGAGCAGAGGTGTTGTCAACCCTCTTTTGAATAACTCACCGTCAATGATGACGTAGTAGCTGGCTTTCCCTGGACAAGCTGTGAGTTGGAGTAGCATCTCAAATAACGAGCCCCGACTTCCTTGGCGAGTTTGAGTCCTGCTATGAGTGCCTCGTACTCGTCCTGGTTGTTGGAGGCCTTGAAGTTAAGCTTAAGAGATTGTTCCAGCGAGATGTTGTCGGGTCCTTCGAGTATGATGCCGCCTCCGCTTCCTTGTACGTTAGATGCTTTGTCCACGTAAAGGTTCCACCAGTCTGGGTGGATTCATCTTTTCCAGCAAATTTCACCAGGAAGTCTGCCCTGAATTGTACCTTCATGGGACCACGTGGTTCATATCGAATATCAAATTTTGACAGTTCGACTGACCAAGCCACCATCCTTCCTGCCAATTCTGGTTTCTTTAGTACCTGTCTTAATTATCACTTTGTGACTTTGGAAATTAGGCCTAAGGCGTCTGGCCAAGGTGATTAGGGCCAAGGCTATCTTTTCAATCATTTGATAGCACTTCTCGTTTTCATGTACCATCCAACTAGTGGAGTAGATAGGGAGTTGGTGCTTCCCTTCTTTTTGGACGAGTGCCGAGCTGATGGCTTTGTCTTCTACCGAGAGGTATAAGAGAAATGGTGCATCCTGCCGAGGTCGACTCAAGACAATTGGTGCAGCAATTGTTTTCTTGAATACCTCGAAAGCCTGCTCGCAGGTGCCATCCCAAAGGAATGGTGCTGTCTTGGTGAGCAGCTTGTAAAAGGGCTTTGCTTTCTCGGTAAGTTTCGGAAGGAATCTAGATAATGCGGCTAATCTTTCGTTCAGCTTTTGAACTTCATTAACATTAACCAGGCTATGCATCTATAATATGGCTGAGCACTTGTTTGGGTTGGCTTCAATACCCCGGTGTGTGATCATGAAGCCGAGGAACTTGCCTCCGCCTACCCCGAACGTGCACTTCTCAGGGTTGAGATGCATTTCATACTTCCGAACCTCTTCAAATACTTCTTCTAGGTCTGCTACATGTTGGGCTACACTCTGAGACTTGATGACCATGTCATCCACATAGGCCTCGACATTGTGTCCAATCTACTTTCTGAAGACACGGTCCATCAGTCGCTGGTATGTGGCCCCAACATTTTTGAGACCAAAGGGTATGACCCAGTAACAGTAGTTAGCGTCTTCAATGATGAAGGCCATTTTTTCTTCGTCCGGGGTGTGCATTTTGATTTGGTTGTAACCAGAATATGCATCCAGGAAACTCAAGATGTGGAACCCGGACGCCCCATCGGCAAGTCTGTCAATGTTGGGTAATGGATATGCGTCCTTGGGACATGCCTTGTTGAGGTCTGTAAAATCTATGCACATACGCCATTTGCCATTGGCTTTTTTGACCATGACAACATTGGCGAGCCAGGTGGAATACCTAATTTCTCTGATGAAATTGGCTTTGAGCAGTTTGTTTACTTCTTTTTTGACCGCCTTTCGCCGTTCTTCTCCCATGTTCCGCTTTTTCTGTGCTATAGGTTTAGCCTGTGGACATATCACCAGCTTGTGGCATATGACATTAGGGTCAATGCTAGGCATGTCAGACGGCTGCCAAGCAAATAGAGATGCATATTTGCGAAGTACGTCAGCTAGATGCATGTACTTATGGCTGGTAAGCTCCTTGCTAAGTTGCCTACATAGTCGGAGTTTGGGTCCGAGTTGCAGCTTAACTAATTCTTCGATCGGTTTTGGTCCTTTGTCGATATTATCATCATGCAGATCCACATCAAAGGTGTTACCATGATGATCCGTAAGATAAATCGTCAGTGTACAGGGAATATACTCCCTGTCTATATTCATGACCCGGGTGGTTCCCCCTGAAGTGGTGCCATGCCTGTCTAATCTCCTGTTAGGAGGATATGGTAACACTTTTAGACTTTCAACATAACATTGTCTAGCCTGTTTCTGGTCTGCTTTCACAGTGACAATCTCCCCTGTCATGGTAGGGAACTTTATCTTTAGATGAGGCATAGAGACAATAGCTCCCAATTCGTTGAGAGTCTTTCTACTGATCAGGACCAGGTACGATGTGTCGGCATCCACAATGTTGTACCTAACCATGAAACTCCTAGATAGTGAGCCTTGATTGAAGGTAGTCATTAAGGTCGACATATCCCACAATATCAACTCGTTCTCCTATGAAACCGAGGCGGGTTTTGAGCAAGGCTGTATAGTTGTTGATGAAATTTCCAGCTTCTGAAAGGTCTTCAGGTATAAGACATCATCCGAGCTGCCTTGATCAATGAGCACCTTTGTTACCATGAAATTGGCGATGATGAGGGAAACAACCATGGGGTCATCTTGGTGGATAGGGTTAATTCCCCCAAAATCAGCATTAGTGAATGTGATGGGGAGTAAACTCCGCATTGGGAGAACGTCGACAGAATTTATGTCAATATCCCGGATGGAGTGCAAGTGTCTTTTGTGAGACTGACTTGACGATCCTCCATATGAGAAGCCACCTGCAATAGTATGAATCACACCACGGATGTGTTGGATGGGCTCTTCTTCCGGTTGGCGAGAGGGTCGACGCTCACGTCTGGGCTGCGGTTGTCTTTGCCTCCCTCGGTCTTCTGCACCATCTCTACGTCTATCATTGTTTCTAAAGCGATCTTCTCGGCGCTCCTCTTGCCTCTGTGTTGGTGGCGGATTATCAGGTCTTTTCATAAACCGTGATAAGTGTCCAACTCGGATAAGTTCTCCAATCTTATCCTTTAGTGCAACACAGTCCTCAGTATTATGGCTAGTGCCGCGGTGGTAACAACAGTATTGTTAGAAATGAAGAAGATTACAAGGAATCAAGATGAGGAAGATTACAATTTTTGATTTTACAAGCCCACTCAATTGATAGCATATGTAATTGTTTAAGCTTGGTTCAAGAAGTTAAAGCCTTATATTCCTCACTTAGGTTGGTTGATTCATGCATTCATACATTCATTAAATCATGTTTAAATCATATGAAATCACTTAATTAATTGGTAAGTTTTAAAGGAAATAAGATTTTCATAAAAATCATTTTTTACTGTTTTAATCATTTACCAATATGATATAATCGATTAAATGCATATAGACAGATCTGCATATTGCCTTAAGAACATTTTAATCGATTACCAATAACTCGTAATCGATTAAATATACTTGACTATTTTAAGTCGTTCTGTGATAATCGATTACATCACAGAATAATTGATTATTTGAGTCACTGCATAATTCATAAAAGCATTTTATCTGGTTTAATCGATTACTAGATTGTTGTAATTATGCATTGTTGAGTTTTTCACACTTCCTGTGATAATCGATTATTTGAGGCATTAATCGATTACAGTAGTGTATCAGAAAATCCTGATCTTCTGGAATAATCGATTACAAGAAGGATTAATCGATAATTTGTTTTTGAGATTTTTTCCAGATTTCTGATGAACACTTTAATCAATTATATTGGAAATTTAATCGATTACATTAGTTAAAATAATCGATTACAGTAACGGAATAATCGATTACAGGTAGTTAATTCTATTTTTTATAAATAGAAGGAACTTATTTTGTTATAAAGAGATTTTATTTTCGAACAAGTCTGGTGAAAATCATTTTCTTAGAGTTCTTAAATCACAAAAGCACAGTAGAAACAGATATTCAAAAGAGAATCATGAAGATTGTCATGTGTTGAGTCATCTACTACATAATGTGAAGATTGTGTTCAGGTATTTGTCAAAAGATTTCATCAAGAAAGATCATTGCATTCATTCTCAGTCTGGTTTGATCATTTAATTTTGTTCATTGCACTGAGGAATTAGAGGTGATATCTTTCTTAAACCATTTGCTTAGTTGTTTTGATTAGTATTGTGTGATTTTGTTGTTGGTTGTTCATATAACAAATTGTGATCTTTAAAGCTTGACTAGATAGGTTTCTAGTGGGTAGAACAGAGAGGGGATCTCTGGTTCTTAGATCTTTTGAAAAGTCTATAGGTTTAGATTTTGAATTTTACCTAGGGAGGGTAAAAGAGATCTTTGTAAGCTTGTAAAGATGTTATATTTGTTATAGTGAAATCTCTAATCAAGGTTGATTAGAAGTAAACTGGATGTAGCCTCCGGGGTTTAGAAGTGAACTGGTATAAATCTTGTGTGTAATTGAATATTTCTGTTCATATTCATATTATTCTTAAAGTATTATTTTTGTTCATATCACAAGATTGGTCATAGCTCAAGAGTGGTTTGATTGAGATAAATGTGAATTCAGAAGTTTGATTTCTTAATTGGTTTTAAGATGTGATCCTTCTTTCAAGACTTTCACTGTATTAGAATTTTTTTTAGGAGTTTTAAAAACTCTGAGGTAAAACCAATTCAGCCCCCCCCTCTTGGCTATTTGCATAAGTGTTCATTATATTTTCAATTGGCATCAAGAGCTGGTTCTTGTAATTTGCTCAAGATCTTTTGAAATTCATGACAATGAATACGAATCAGATAACTTTCAAAGAGGGAGCCTCATTAAATAGACCTCCTTTGTTTGAAGGGGAACATTTTAGTTTTTGGAAGAGTAGGATGCAAATCTTTATCCAATCAAATGACCCGGACGCTTGGAATTGTATTGATAAAGGCCTTTTCATTCCAACCAAGATTGTGAATAACAAAAACAATACCAAAAGAATGGGATGAAATGTCTGAAATAGAAAAGAGAATGGTTCAATACGATTTCAAAATAAAAAATATGATAACTTCTGCTTTATCTTCAGATGAATTTTTCAGGACTGTTAGGTGCAAAAGTGCCAAAGAAATGTGGGAATTACTCGAAGTTACACATGAAGGTACTGAAGATGTGAGAAGATCAAGGAAGCACACTCTCATTCATGAATATGAAATGTTCAAAATGAGAGATGTTGAGAACATCTCACAGCTTCAAACTAGATTCACCCACATTGTGAATCACTTGCTTGGACTTGGAAAAACTTTTGATGCAGAAGAATTGAACATCAAATTTCTCAAGTGTCTAACAAGGGATTGGCAACCTAAAGTCACAGCCATTAAAGAGTCTAAAGATCTATCTCAAATGTCAATGGCAGCAATGTTTGGTAAGCTTTTGGAATATGAGCTTGAATTATCTCAACTAACAAATAATGAAGATGCACATAAAAAGCACAAGAGCATTGCATTAAAGGCTGCTCCTTCAAAGATAGAAGAAGATCAATCTCATTGTTAGAAAGTTTTCCAAATTTCCAAGGAAGAATGAGGGCAGAAAGCAACCATTTCAAAAGAAAAGGAATGACTACAAAAACAAGAACAACAACTCCTCCTCAATCATGTGCTTTGAATGTGGGAAGCAAGGTCATATAAAATCAGATTGTCCCTCATTATCAAAGAAGCTACAAGTGGAGAAGAAATCAAGAAGAGAAGGGAAGCAGAAAAAGGCTTACGTTGCTTGGGAGGATAATGAATCAACAAGTTCTGAATCCTCATCTGAAAAAGAAGTTGAAGCTCACCTATGCCTTACATCCACCATCAATGGAGATTGTGAATCATCAAGTACAGAATCAGAGGTGTGTCTTAGAGCAAAATCTTTAACTTGGTACTTAGATAGTGGATGCTCAAGACACATGACTGGAGACATATCCATGCTAATTGATGTTTGATGTGTTGCAAACACATCCTAAATATAGCATTAGTTTAGGACATATTTAGAGTAAATAGTTAGAAGATAGTATAAATATTAGGCATATTTAGTATATTATGTTATATAAAGCATTTTAATACCAATTAAGTGTTTGCAGGCCAAAACAAAGGAAATTAAGAGCAAATAAAGGAGAAAGCAAGAGCTGCCATAC
>PYAF01006168.1:0-16976 GCA_007407185.1 Glycine tomentella
GAACAAGAGTTGCGAATTTCCTTTTCTTCCTCAGGAGTATATTTCATGATGAAGAAGAAAGAAGGTACAAAAAACTGAAGAATGTAAAGGGGCAAAAATGTGCAGAAGAGGTTGATATTTAGGGTTCATACAGAAGAAGAGAAGATGTAAAAAGTTATAATACCAGCAAAAGAAAGAAGGATAATGAACAGAAAGATACTTGGATCAGAAGAAGGTGGCAAAGAAAGTAGTAGTAGCGAAGAACAGGTAACCCCAGAAAAATGCTGGAAAAGCGAGAAAGCAGAAGTGCGACAAATGCAGAAAAGGCACCAGGAAGATGAAAATGCAGAAAATGTGAAGATTAGTGTGAAGTAAAGATGTTTTAATGAAACGAAATGGAAAGGTCGCATTAAGCAAAGAAGCGTAACCGCCAGAATTCAAAAATTGAGTAATAACTGCTGGTTATAGAAAAACGCGGAAGGGGCAGAAATGCCATTAGCACAGAAAAGCAATGATTAAAGCGTGCAAGAGAAGGATAAAGACTGATCGAACAGGACACGTGGCAGGTAAGGGGAAGGGGACGTTCCATTCCCCTATGATCGTAGGCGTTCCATTCTTCCATGCTTATAGCTGTCCAGGCGGCTGTGAAAAGACAAGAGCAGGTCGACATTGGAATCGACAAGGGGTAATTGGCAGACTTGGTCAGGTGATGTGCCATATTTACAAGGGGCAGGTACAAAGTACACCTCGGTATGAATGGTGATCATCTCGACTTGGATATCAATCATCTCGGTTTGGATGAATGTCACTTCGGCTCGGACGATGATCATGTCGGTTCGGACATCGAACCAAGCCCTGCTTAGGTATTACCTAAAAAGCATAGTCGGCTTCATTATTGATACATCCCGGCCATCCAGAATGCTAGAAGACCGGGCTGAGGGGCATCTGTTACGGATAAAACAATACTTTATTTAATGTTATACTCTTCCCCACTAAATAAACACCCCAGAGATAGGGGATGCGGTTAGTATCTTCCAGTTACCATAATCTCCGTGAATCAAGGAAAGAGGTTACGTTCAACCGTTTGGACTAAGATAATGGGGCCTCAAGTACCGTTACCAACGTCCAGGTATTGTATTATAAATACGGCTTCATTCATGGTGAAAGGTACACAATTCTGACTCTTTCTTTTCCTTCTACACAAGCACACACCGCACCTCCCAACGTGTCATGTTTACTGTGCTGTGATCTTCTTCCTTGAGTTGCTTCATATTCATAAGCTTCTTAAGAGAGAGAGAGTTTGATCCAACATAAAATCATCCAACATTATTTGCTGGACATTTCTATTCTCACTGAGCAGAACAAATAGTTTAATTAATATATACGAAAGAAAGTTAATAAGTAAAAATCACTATCATAAAGACCCTCGACTCCTCCCTAACAAACAATTTTTTCTTTTTTTACTATAACCTTTTCCAGTAAGACGGAGTTGTGCGGATATATTTTTAAGAAGTTAATGTTCTATATATGTTCTATACACTCAGCAGCCTTGACACGATATGGTGCTTCTTGTTCAGATTTTGAACCATTTTGTGTCATACCAATAGCGCCCTAACAATGTTATGTGGTCAAACGAACCATACAATTTAGAGCACATTAACATTTCCTAGATTTAGTTAATATTATACAGAGCACTAATAGAATATTAGGAGCAAGGGTCTATTATTGAAAACAGCAAAGGTCCCAGTTATATATATATATATATATATATATATATATATATATATATATATATATATACACACACTACAATAGATTAAAAGACAACATTTGATGAGAGGCAAACAGAAGAAAGTGATAATGTATAAAATAAAAGGAAACAACACAATAATATTTGAAAGCAATCATGGAGTTAGAACCCACCAAAACCGTTTATTAATACACAGTCAACAAAACACAAAGACAATTTGAAGTTTGCACAATCAACATGGAATCAAAGCAATTTGCAAATAAAACCCAATTGTTCAATCAAAATCAAATAACCCATAAATAAATGTGGGATTTTGGGATTTACCTTAGTGAATTGGTGTTGTGCCAGAGCTGTAACTAAGGTTCCAATTTTGGGAATTAAGAGTGAAAGAACTTAAAGGGAGTGGTAGGGAAAAAAATTCATACCCGAGAATCATGTTTTCTGGAACTGAATTGAATAAAATCTGTTTGGTTGACTATTAAAAATATTTAGATAAATTTCTTAGAAATCAAAGATTTATATGATATTTTTATCATTTACTTCAATGTAATAAAAATAATATAATATTTTTATTATGGTAAAAAAAAATCAAACTAAAAATTAAGATTTTCACTTACCATGAATTTTTTTTTTGTGAGAAACTGTTTAAAAAAATATTTTTTGAAAACATCTTTTTCTATAAATATTAACTTTTTAAAATATATATCAAACATAAAAAAATAAATTGTCAGGAAACTAAAAATTTATCTCTTATTAAACATCTACTAAGAGTAAAGATTGGCATAAACTTAGTCAAAGTGTGAACGGATTCAGCAAAAGACTTGCAAATAGTCGGGAGACTCAAAGTACACAGAGAGACCGAGAGAGTGTGCGTGAAGTGGCACTTTGATCAAGTCTCTATTTTGCGAAATTGAAATCTTTGCATCGTGGTTGTGGCTGATAAGGTGCAAAATGCCTTTCTTCAACCTATTAACATGGAGAGAAAAAAAGAAGATGGATTTAACTCTTCTATGGTAAATTTGAGTTTGCAGTCAACATAGCCCATTTGTTGCAATACCGGTGTGGAAACTACCCGGAAAAAAATAACCCTAAATTAAATAATTAAGAAAAAAAGAGAAAAAAGATTTAACTAATCTACAAAACATCCATCAAAACAACGAGAGAGATCCCATTAAATGACATGACTATCCGAACTAGATGTAAGCATTCTATTGGACCACATCATAGGGGATTTCAATACCCGCCGCAGAAAAGTGGCACTAAAGGAAATGCCTATTCAATCACATAACAATTTCTGATATCCATCTACAGCCAATCAAATTTCAAACATATCCCCACGTGTCATGGCATGGCATTCCCATAACAGGACGTCCTATCCTATGCCCTCTCTCTCTCTCCACCCTCACTCGCTCACTCTCTCTTCCACTCTCCATCACCATGCCACCAGCCGTTGGAGCCGTAGCCTTACACTCCTCCCTCTGCACCATCTCTTCCGACAAACCCTCTTCTCCACTAAGGTCGCCCCCCATCCACGTGTCCCCAAAGCCCAAAAGCCTCCTCCAAAACCACCCCTTATACACCCCAACCCACACAAAACTCTCCCTTGAATTCAAAGAGAAAATCCTCTGCCTTGAGGTAATGGGTGTTGATGCAGGCAAAGCACTGTCCCAGAACCCTGACCTACGCACAGCCACCATGGAATCCATCCACTCCATCATCTCCTTCCTCCTCTCCAAAGGCCTCCAAGAAAAGGACTTGCCCAGAATCTTTGGCATGTGCCCCAAGATTCTAACTTCTGACATCAAAACTGATCTCAACCCAGTTTTTTATTTCATCTTGAGTGAACTCAAAGTCCCTGAAAACAGCTTCAGGAGGGTTGTTAACAAGTGCCCAAGATTGCTCACATCAAGTGTCAAAGACCAGCTTAGGCCTTGTTTGGTTTACTTGAGGAGACTAGGGTTCAAGGACTTGGGGGCATTGGCTTATCAAGATTCTGTTTTGCTTGTGTCCAATGTAGAAAACACCCTCATTCCTAAACTCAAATTTTTGGAGACTTTAGGGCTTTCCAAGGATGAGGTTAAAAGCATGGTGCTGAGGTGTCCAGCACTGTTCACTTTCAGCATAGAGAATAACTTTCAGCCAAAGTATGAGTTTTTTGCTGGGGAGATGGGGAGAAAATTGGAGGAGCTAAAGGAGTTTCCTCAATACTTTGCTTTTAGTTTGGAGAACAGGATAAAGCCTAGACACATGGAGGTTGTGCAAAGTGGGATTGCTTTAGCTTTGCCAGAGATGCTTAAGAGCACTGATGAGGAGTTTAGGGAGCTGGTAAAGCAGGGGGGTGGTTGATTGACTATAGTGGGGAGCATTCTATTATGTGAATGCATATAGTTTCCCAATGAAGTTGAAATATTTGATAAAAGTGTTTATATGCTTTTGTATTGTTTACTTCCTTAGTACAGAGTTCTTATGCGAAATTACTGATATATAGTACTTGTTGTTTCAAATCTCTGGTTTCCCTTTTTATGCTATTGACTATATTGATGATACCGGGAAGCAAAGGTGAAATAAGTTTCAAGTAATTTCATATTCATCAATGGAAATTGGAAATTTTATCATCTAGGTTAGCAGTTAGAAAAACAATTTCTGCAAATTTTAATGAACTTTCCCAGACAAGAGATCAACAACAAAGAAAATATTACGTGATGTAGTAGGCATAAGAAGTTTCATATTTTCCTGTCAATAGTCAGTGGATGTAAGAGTGAAAATTTAAGTGTGGGTTGTAGTCCGAGGCCTTGTTCACAGCAGTAACTGATACAGGATACCTGAAAATTTTCAATTTTACAATTTGGCCATATATTGACACTCTGATGTAGGAAAAAAGGCTTAAGGAATCTTAGATTATGTAACATAAGGTTATCTAGCAGAAAGAGCTCAAAATGTAACAAAAAACTGATTTCTTGGTTTCCTGTCATCATATACAACTGATTTTGATGATACTGGGAACAAAAGTTGAAATAGGTTTAAGTAATTTCATATTTTTTTTTAGTGAATGAAGTAATTTCATATTTATCAATGGAACTTGGAAATTTTATCATCTAGGTTAGCAGTTAGAAAAGCAATTTCTGCAAGAATGGAATTTAATTAAGCGATCATCAAAAAGGAAAATATTACATGTACATGATATAGGTCTAAGAGGTTTCATATTTTCCTATGAGTAGCCAATATGCGTGAGAATGGAAATTTAAATGTAGGTTACAGTTGGACCCAGGTCTTGTTCACAGCAGTAACTCATCATGATATCTGAAATATTCCAATTTTACAATTTGACCATGTTTAGACACACCAAGAAATCTCTGCCGTAGAGGAAAAAGACTAAAGAAATCTGAGAGTATGTATAATAATTGATAAGCTTATCTAGCAGAAAGATCAAAATGTAGATGGGCTGCAGTTGATGAGATCTGAATTGAATAAGGCCCAAAAGAATGACAAAAAGCTGATTTCTTGGTTTCATGTCATCATATACCAACCAAATACTGAAACCAACCAAATAACTACCTGTTAACTACTTCCAAAATAATACCTACAAAAGCATCGAACAACTTATGGTACAAACACAGAACAGTAGATCCATCAGTCAACTGTTTGTACAAAGGACATGCTGTTTTCAAATTTCATATACATCATGTTGTATTTGCCACGTGGAAATGATCGCTTTTGTAACTCCAAATGTCTACCTTGATTTTTGTCCACGAGCTTTAAACCAAAACTGAGTTATTAGGAATTGGAGTCGCCTGCTGTTTATATGGAAACGTCTTCAGAAATGAACCCAGTCCATGCATCCTGTTCCAAAAGAAGATATGAACTTAATTTGTGCATTGATCCTTAGCCAATAATTTATCGCCTCTGAAACAAATAATGGTAGATTTTATGCATATATGACATATTTCACATACCTGAAGAATGGAGAAAGCCTTCTCTGCAATATACTTTTGTAGGAGTGTCGCTCCTCTTTGCTGCAGTTTGTCAGGGTGGAGGCATAATCTTGCTTTCTGATAGGCCTTCTTCACTTGTGAACTTTCTATTAGGTTCGGAAGAGGAACAGCATACCAGCCACTCTCAGGCCATAAAATCTGTTAAAGAAAACATACAATTATGCCAATTCTCCTGTTATATGCATACTTTCAAAGTGGTATAAAACTACAAAAGATTCAATAAATTGTCAATGAGAGTTGAACAACAAAGAAAACATTACATGATGTAGCATTGAAAGGAGTAGCCGGATGTCAGTTTCCTTGCCAGATGACCACAGTCTTATATCTCTGTCCAACTTCTCTGTTTCCGTTTGTACCTATAGAAACAACAAAACAATTAATATAAAAAACTTTATTCTCAGATAAAAGAAATGGAAATAAAGGAAAATCCTAGTATGAAGTACAAACACTGTACTTTACAAGGTTGACATGTTATTATGGACTGTTTTAATCATATCCTATCCATGTATTGTTAACAACCTATGAAATGATCTTGACTAAATGGAAGTTGTCATCAAACATTACAAGTATTTATTCGCTTCTAATTTAAAATTACTATTGAAAATAGCTTCTAAAGGTCTTACAGACAAATCTAAAAGTTGAGGCAGTGTCATTACAAGCTTTGTATCAGGAATATGATGCACATGCTTTAGTTACTGGCGCAGCAATGCTTATCCAATACAATACAATACCTTCGAAGATTTAACTTCTATTCCATCACTGTGGCATTCATCTGCATCAGACCTTCCTGCATTATATTGTGCATTTTGAATTAGTTTACTTCCGAGATAATTTTTCTAAAAGAAAAAGCAACCACTCTCTTACAGGTAAGGTGCAGAAAGAATGCACAAAATTTTATTAGTCTGGTTAAGACAATCACCTTCCACCCCAGTAGTAGTTTGCTCATTGCCTTCATTTCTCAAGCTTGATTCTTCATCAGAATTTCGTGATTGAAACTTTTCCTTAGCCCATGCTATTGCCTCATCAATGTCTGCTGTTCCACAACTTTCCTCTCTGAGATTGGAGTTGACCTCTATGACATAGGAGCTCATAACTTCATCGTCGTCGTCATCATCCTGCTCTATAACCAGTTCTGGAAACAAGTGATCATGGACTGAAGATTTTGCCTCAGGTTCTTGACAAAGTCCAGAGACGGCAGAAAACGGGGAACTGAGTTCCCAATCGTCAGCAGATACCTTCATGCTTTGATATGAATTGGATTCGAGACTAATAGTTTCGGGGGAGGAGACTCTTCTTGAGAATCCAAAATGAGAACTCTTGAAGCTCTCCTTGTACTCATTGTCCTGAAACTGAATTTCAAATGACTGACTATTGGATGGAAAAAATGGCCCCCCTTGTTTAATTGGGTGTTCCCCTGGCATCATAGTGGTTGAGTTCCATCTGCACGGGACATTGATTGGCCTGCAACAATAACTAAGAAGCCCTAATTCCCATAACCAGACTACTACAGTTTAAAAACACATTAAATCAATGTTTTAAAAATTGGCCTGCGAATGCAATTGTGTTCACAATGTCAAGGTTTTGTTGAGAATTATTAGCTAAGTTTTAGATAGTTTTGTTATTGTTTGGTTAATAAATCCCTATCTCTACA
Organism: Glycine tomentella; assembly: GCA_007407185.1. Taxonomy (NCBI): domain Eukaryota; kingdom Viridiplantae; phylum Streptophyta; class Magnoliopsida; order Fabales; family Fabaceae; genus Glycine; species Glycine tomentella. The sequence continues at coordinate 7,373 of PYAF01006168.1, forward strand.
GGATATTTATTCGTTTGATTTATTTGAATTGGTCAGTAGCTGTATTCCTTTATTTCTATCTTTCTGTTGCTGTAAGGCTATATAAAGCCAACTTTCCCATTCAATAAAATATCGTTTTTTCTCCTTTAACATTCTTTCTTTTCTTCATACTTAACATTTGGCATCAGAGCCTCTACAAGGGGCCTGGTTTTTTGAAGCAGCAGTCTTCTTAGATAATGGTGACAGAGGGAACATTTGTGCAGCCAGCCGTTCCGAAGTTTGATGGGCATTATGATCATTGGGCGATGCTCATGGAGAATTTTTTGTGTTCAAAGGAATATTGAGGATTGGTGGAGAATGGAATTCCTACTGCAGTAGAAGGTGCTAATGATGCACAGAGAATGAACATTGAGGAGCAGAAGTTGAAAGACTTGAAAGCCAAAAATTATTTGTTTCAAGCGCTAGATCGTACGATTCTGGAGACGATTCTTAACAAGGATACAGCAAAGAGCATATGGGATTCCATGAAGCAAAAATACCATGGCACAACAAAGGTAAAGCGTGCACAGCTGCAAGCTCTTCGCAAAGAGTTTGAAATTCTTCATATGAAGGCAGGGGAATCAGTGAATGAGTATTTTGCTCGAACTCTCACCATAGTCAATAAGATGAAAGCTAGTGGTGAGGTGATGGGAAATGATGTTGTTGTTGAAAAGATTTTGAGATCTATGACCAAAAAGTTTGATTACGTTGTTTGTAGCATTGAAGAGTCTAAGGATACAAGTAACCTATCAATTGATGAATTACAACGCAGCTTGCTCGTGCATGAACAACGTATGGGATCTCATGATTAAGAAGAACATGCTTTAAAGATTACTTACAATGATCGATTTTGCGGACAGGTTAGAGGCCGTGGAAGCTACAGAGGAAGAGGTAGAGGCAGAGGCAGGCAAAGTTTTGATAAAGCCACTACAGAATGTTACAAATGTCATAAGCGTGGGCATTTTCAATGGGAATGTTCAAGCAAAGAAGCAAACTATGTGGAAACCCAAGAGGAGATGCTGTCAATGGCGTTTGTGAACATGGAAAAAGGTGACAGAGAAGATACTTGGTTTCTTGATTCGGGATGCAGCAATCATATGTGTGGAAAGAAGGAGTATTTCATTGATTTTGATGAAAACTTCACAGATACAGTGAAACTTGGCAACAACACAAGCATTGCTGTAATTGGAAAGGGGAATATAAGGCTGCAAGTGGATGGAATGGTGTAGAAAATCACAGGAGTGTTCTATGTACCAGAACTGAAGAATAACCTGCTAAGCATTGGGCAGCTACAAGAAAAGGGGTTGGCAATTCTATTTCAAAACAACAGATGCAAAGTGTATCATTCGGAGAGAGGATTGATCATGGATACAGAAATGTCAGGCAATCGCATGTTCAGACTACATGCAGTATCTCAGTCTGTTATGCCAACTTGTTTAAGCGCAATGACAACAACAGAAGAAACAGTACAACTTTGGCATTGCAGATACGGACATTTGTGCTATAAAGGCCTAAAGACACTCCAAGAGAAGAACATGGTAAGCGGGCTACCAGAATTGAAGTCTCCTTCAAAGCTGTGCGATGATTGTGTGGTAGGAAAGCAACATAGAGCCTCCTTTCCTAAGAAAAGCAAGTGGAGGGCATCACAAATTCTTCAGTTAATCCACGCTGATATTTGTGGACCACTCAAGCCTAATTCTAATAGTGGAAAGAGTTATCTAATTACTTTTATTGATGATTTTAGTAGAAAAACTTGGGTTTACTTTCTCGCGGAAAAAGCAGAAGCATTTGTCACTTTTAAAAATTTCAAAATCCATGTTGAGAAAGAAACAGATTCAACTATCAAATGTTTGCGCACTGATCGAGGAGGAGAGTTTATGTCACAAGAATTTAAAAGCTTTTGTGATAATAATGGTATTCAAAGACAACTAACAGCTGCATACTCACCGCAACAAAATGGAGTCGCTGAGCGCAAAAACAGGACGATTATGAATATGGTTCGCAGCATGCTCTCTTCAAGGAAAGTTCCCAAAACTTTCTGGCCTGAAGCTGTAAACTGGACAGTGCATGTTCTAAATCGAAGTCCAACGCTTGCTGTCAAAGATCGAACTCCAGAAGAAGCTTGGAGTGGAGACAAACCTTCAGTTGAGTATTTTCGAATTTTTGGCTGTATTTCTCATGTTCATATTTCTGATAAGAGGAGAACAAAGTTAGATGATAAGAGCCTGCAATGTGTATTGTTAGGAGTTAGTGATGAGTCAAAGGCATATAGACTCTATGATCCAATTTCTCAAAAGATCATAATAAGTAGAGATGTTGTGTTTGAAGAAAATAGGTTTTGGGATTGGGATCAGAAGTATGAGAAAGCAATTGAGTGTGATTTAGAGTGGAATAATGATGAGAATAGAGCTGCCGAGACTGATTTGGAAGATGTGGAAGGTGAATCTGAATTTGATGCTGGTGAAGGAGAAGAGAGTTCTTTGGGCTCTTTAAATGAAAATGCTACTTCAAGCTCAGATGAGGGAAGAAATAGGAGACAGCTTGGGTGGATGAAAGATTATGTGTCTGCAGAAGGCATTTCTGAAGAAGATAACGAAGCTCACTTGGTTATTTCTGCAGCTGATGACCCAATGCATTTTGAAGATGCTATTAAAAGTGAGAAGTGGAGGAAAGCAATGGATGTTGAAATGGAAGCAATAGAAAGAAATAACACATGGGAACTGGCAGAATTACCTGAAGGAGCAAAGAAGGTGGGTGTGAAATGGGTTTACAAGACTAAGCTGAATGAAAGTGGAGAGGTTGACAAGTACAAGGCAAGGTTGGTTGTGAAGGGATATGCGCAAGAATATGGAGTGGACTACACTGAAGTTTTTGCACCCGTTGCGCATATGGAAACAATCAGGTTGGTTCTGGCATTTGCAGCGCAAAAAGGATGGTTGTCTATCAACTAGATGTGAAGTCTGCATTTTTACACGGTGAGTTAAATGAGAATGTTTTTGCGGAGCAGCCAAATGGTTACATTCAAAAAGGAAATGAGCATAAAGTGTATAAATTAAAGAAAGCACTTTATGGGCTTAAGCAAGTGCCACGTGCATGGTACAGCCGGGTGGAAGCTTATTTCATCAAAGAAGGTTTCGAGAAATGCAATTATGAGCACACCTTGTTCATCAAAAGACAAGACAGCAAAGTGGTAATTGTTAGTCTTTATGTGGATGATCTTATTGTTTCTGGCAATGATGAGTTGATGATTGTTGAGTTCAAAGATTCAATGAAGCGCGAATTCGACATGACAGATCTTGGTAGGATGCGGTACTTCCTTGGTCTTGAAGTTCTTCAAAAATCTAATGGCATTTTTATCAGTCAGCATAAGTATGCATTAGAGGTGCTGAAGAGATTTCGAATGGATAAGAGTAACTTGGTTCATAATCCAATTGTTCCTGGTTTTAAGCTTGTAAAGGATGAAGGAGGAGCTAAAGTAGATAAGAATTATTATAAACAAGTCGTAGGCAGTCTTATGTATCTTACGGCTACACGACCGGATATGATGTTTGTGGTAAGTCTTATAAGTCGATATATGGAAAATCCTACTGAGATGCACTTGCAGGTTGCGAAACGAGCATTAAGGTATTTGAAGGGCACAACTGAATTCGGGATTTTTTACAAGAAGGGAGGAGATGAAGAACTTATTGCCTACACAGATAGTGATTATGCTGGGGACTTAGAAGACAGAAAAAGCACTTCAGGATATGTGTTTCTTCTATCTTCAGGAGCAGTATCATGGACTTCTAAGAAGCAACCAGTGGTAAGTTTATCTACAACTGAAGCTGAATTTATCGCTGATGCATCATGTGCATGTCAAGCAATATGTTTGAGAAGGGTTTTGGAAACGTTGGGTCAGGAGCAGGAAGAAGCTCTCACTGTTTTCTGTGCTAGCAGCTCAACAATTAAACTTTAAAAAAAATCCAGTTATGCATGGTCGCACTAAGCATATAGATGTGCATTTTCATTTCCTTCGAGAGCTGACAAAGGATGGTAGCGTGGAGCTTGTTCATTGTAGTTCGGAAGATCAATTGACAGATGTGATGACGAAGCCTCTCAAACTGGAGCAGTTCTTAAAGTTACGGAAATACTTAGGGGTTTGTTCTAATATGGATATAAACTGAATGTCTCGAATGGTCTCAGACATTTCAGTTTAAGGGAGGAATTGTTGAGAATAATTAGCTAAGTTTTAGATAGTTTTGTTATTGTTTGGTTAATAAATCCCCATCTCTACGGGATATTTATTCGTTTGATTTATTTGAATTGGTCAGTAGCTGTATTCCTTTATTTTCTATCTTTCTGTTGCTGTAAGGCTATATAAAGCCAACTTTTCCATTCAATAAAATATGGTTTTTTCTCCTTTAACATTCTTTCTTTTCTTCATACTTAACATGTTTTAGGGTCTCTGACTGCAATAGCAGCCACATCAGTCGCATTTATTGATGCGGTTCATAAAACTTTTTCACAATATTAAGGATTGTGCAACCTATTATCACAACCATAATTTAAAATCTTAAAATCTCTGCCACCTATTGTGGAAAAAATCTATCTAGCTGGAGAAGAGAACAAAGCAACATGAAACCATCAAGGACAAACAAAACTTGCATGAATGATTTTGGTAATTGCTAATTCCTTCGCCAAAAGGAAAGGTGAAGAGTGAAGACTATAAAACATAGGTTACCTGAAGTGTCATAGATCAGTAAGACATACTTTTCAAACAATTTAGTTTGTCTACTAACTCATTCAACGTCATACATAATTAAATATCATATTTATTTCAAACTTTAGCTCCCAAATTTACTTAAAAGAGAAATACAAGTCACATAACACGTTTTCTTTAACACATTTTTTTTTATATATTTTCATTTGGTACAATTAGCATGCTCTATTATTATTGACTGAAATTTATCAGAAATATAAAAAAAAATTATGTGTCTCCTTATTTAATAAACTTCACTAATGATTCTGTTATTTTAAATAAATTTTAACCAACAGAAAGAGTGAGTTACTAACAATAGGCTTTACTGAAAAAAAAAACTAAAATCAGATTTCAACTCCTACAGTCATAGAGAGAGTACAACTGGAATACAGCTAATCAGAGAGGGCAAAAATGTCATTCAGAAGATAACAGACCGAATCTCAAAACAGTTAGTTAGTTGGGATTTCATTTCAATACCTGAGCTTGGAAGCAAAGGCAGATAATGCCACGTCATTACCGGCCGCCGGCCGGACAGGGCTCAGCTCCTCGGAGCTCAGCGCAGACGACGAATTCGACTTCGATTTCGCCTTCGACTGCGGCCCCGACCGCTCCCGCGAGCGCCGGTCGTCGTCCGACCTGAATATGTCGTTGTAGAATGCCTCGTTCTTTGCCGGAGTCCTGAACACCGGCAAGCTCCTGGCGCCCTTCGATGGAGCCGGAGACGCGAACTCCGGCGGTCGGAAAATCTCCTCGTAGAACGAATTCGACCTAGAGAATTTGTGCATCAGGAGGCTCCTCGGCGGGCCGCCGAATACGTCGGCGAAATCGTCGGGGTCGAGGGTTTCCTGCTCGCCAACGCTGGCACCGGCGAAGATGGAGAGGCGAGTTCTGGCGGAGGAGCGGTCCTCCATGGATCTCCGGCGAGGAAGGCCCGGCGTTAGGCCCATTCGCATTCTCCATGACTCGTCCATTTTCCGGCGACTTTCTCCAGTGAGGTTATCCGGCGAGTTTTTTCGGTGAAGTTCTCCGGCGAGTTTTTCAGGTGAGGTTCTTCTTCTCTCCACTGACCGGAATATTCACTAGAAGAAACAAAGTGTGGGTGATGCTTATATATAGAGTGGAGGAACATAAAACAAAAGATAATGAAAAAAAAAAAAAAGAAAAACAGTTTTGTGAAAATAGCCATTGATTGACTTTTACTCTTTTTTTTTTCTTCTTTCAGCTCTAGTTATTTTCTAATAATCAATTAGGTCATGTGCACAGTTACTACCATTGATTGCCTGGGATCTTATGTGGATTTAATGTTACAACAGTGTTTTAATTTATTTGTGATTTCAAGTTCCATTTTTAAAAATTTGACTGGGACAAAAAAAAAATTATAATGCTTCTTATATCTTTTTTTATATCATAAATTTTATAAGTTAGAATACATAATTTAGAAAGGTAAAATTTTTATACTCTTCATCATTTTCTTAAATAGACATTTTAATATTGTATTTTCTCTTATTTAAAAGTGCATTCACACGTTATTCTAGAATTAATAAAATAATCTCTCAGTCATCTCAAACTATTATTATTTTTATTGCCAAAAAAATATTATTTTATTTTTCTCTTGAATTTAATCTTCTAAACTACTTGTTTTTCCAATTTTATTTTTTATTTTATATATAAACTTAATTTTTATATTTTTAAAATAATTTTCAATAATTAAATATAATCTTATATCATGATTTAAATTGTTTGTCGTAAGTCTAAAATATAATTTATATTAAAAATTATTTATTTATCATAAGTTTTAATTATAATATAATTTATGATCTTAAAAAAATTATAATATAATTTATATATTTAAAAATTCTCATTTGATATAAATTTTAATCATATAAAAATAATTTTTATCTTCCAGCAACACACTAGATAAAATACAAGTAGTTTTATAAACTTGAACGAAATTAGTCACATGTTCAACATAGTATCTGGACACTAGAGTCTTGGACATAAAACAAGATATATCTAAATGGAAATGGACAAATATCCTTAGAATATATCAAAAATATTATTTTTCCAGTTTATTCATATAGATATTTTAACTAAATATAAAAATATACAGTCAATCCTTCAATATTCGCATCTTAGTTGTTAGTCCTGTCACTTCACAATTATACATAAACAATTTTTGGCCTAATTAAGTACTTTGGGGCTTAAATTTCAGATTATAACATTTGTCCATAGTGGGTTAATTAAATAGTTAACAAAGCATATGGTTGCTTAAGTTTTTCGCCTTGCCATTATTGTGGTTTGTTTGTTGAATGATCAATTTGTGCTTTCTATGAATGATTAGTGATAAGTGATGGGAAATGCATAGTGGAATAATGTGAAATAGCAAGAGTTGCTTTGATTACCTGGAAAGATGCATAGGTTGGAATTGGAAGTCCCCACAGACATCATCATGCTGGCTATGTTTGATTAATTTCAATTTCCCCTCCTTTACATTATGCTTTTAATTTTCTTTTTTGGGTGGGGGCAAGTGGCTTTGTTCTATGCCAGTGTCCACCCTTTTGGTTGTCCTCATGCTCTCTGAGTTTGAAGAACCATAAAATATTAATGGAGTGTATATTTGAGGAAAAGCATAAGAGGATAAAATCCATTTATGGAATGTACTATGTGTATGTATGTATCTTGAGATAGTGTCACTCTCTAATAGTTGCTTTTTAATTTGAGGGAATTAGATGAAAGTGTCTTAACCATGGAATATTGTGTATGGCTTCAAGATAAAGTTGCCAACGGGGCAGGTGAGGGGAAAGGATGATTGATACCTCACAAGGGGACATTGCATGGCTTAAATTGATTTATGATCAGATTTTTATGCCCTTACCCTACTTTAAATTTCCATTTAGAGATCATAATTAATACATTTCAGGTGAGACTATCATACACCAACAGAGAGACCTAATGATTCTTAGGTTTTAAATTCATACAATTTCCTTTTTATATTAGCCAATTTGTCTTCTTATTTTGATTTGTTTGGCTGTTAATTTAAAATAGTATAAATAATCAGAAGATGAACATAGTCACATATACTTGTGGTCACAAAGAATATAAAAAACAAGGATCCATAATCTCCAATTCTCCATTGTTAAGTACTGAGAAGATGTGTACTTATTAATATAAAACAAGTTATTGTTTTGAGTGAAACTATGTTTGATATTTTTAAGTAAAATCTTGAGTTTGAATAATGTGAATGAAAAAAAAAAACATAATTAAAAAAGGAGATTCCATAAAAGGTGATTAAATAGATTTTCAAACAAAAATTAGTTATCCATAAAAGTTGGTGATACTCCATAACAACCTCAAGATAACACAAAATAAAAATATACTAGTGATCGATGATAAGAATAAAAAAAATATAAGGATCCATAATCTTTATTTTTAAATATTGATAAAATGTGTACTTAGCAATACAGAGCAAATTGTTTTCAATTATGGAATGAATAACCCAGTTTATTGGACCACAAACATGGTTTGCCTCCTATATTATATGGTGGTCCAAAAACATAATTTAGAAGTTGTCAACTGATAACCCTACTGTTTAGTGTGGTAGGTAAAGGGGAACATGTCCAATTAAAAACTTATGATTTCGCTAATCATGGATCAATACAATCAAAACCTGTGTGTCTGGGACCGTTAGAGATATTGCTGTTCACTGATAGAGTGGTTTTGTCAATCTGTCCTGAAGTGCATGCCATTCATAAGAAGCTATCAGGTGATGTTTATTTTTCCAGCCTATACAACAATAACAATAATAATATATGGGTATTTTGCACGTCAATTTTTTAGATCACTTTACACCACTTTTTCAATACTTACAATTAGATTGATTACAAATTAAGGTGACCCCGTGCAAGTATAATAATGTGAAAGGTGATTATTGTTAGATATTTGGGTATGATAATCCTGGATAACTTCAAAGAATCGTGTTCGTACACTTTCCGAACAAAGTATTTCGACCCTATTCTTGCCTGGGTTCACGAAATCCTTGTTGGGATAATTCTTGAAGAACAATCTGCTTCTGGCAATAGAGAACAGATCAGGAATGTAGAGAGAAAGTATGATTTTCATATATATGAAATCTGAGGCCAAATGACTCCTTATATAGGAGTTTTTCCAAACAATGCAACTCTTGGCTGCTCGCAACCTTTCCATCAAAGGTAGTTATATGTGTATGGTTATGATGGGAAGTTAACAGCGGTTAACAGCGGTTGAGATAAGAGTAGTTATTATTTTGAATTGTTAACCGCCTCTTATTCATAACCCGTGGAGTTTAAACAAAAACTCCAACAATGCAACTCTTGGACCCCAGCCAGGGGCGCTGCCCCTTGGAACCCCGCACCGTAATCGCGGTCAATTATGCGTTGGCTCAACAAGCGTGCACTCCGCACTATCCTAACTCGTTTCCAAAGCTTAACGCGTAATCGCATTGGCCTATAGTAAATCACATTACTACTAAAATCCATTGATGACACTAAAATCACCAACAAATCCCCCCCATTTCAGTGTAATCCTTGATCTACTCAGTATAACGATCAAACAAATGCATAAATGAAATGTCTTGCGATTGAATTTCATCTTAGTACAAATACACATTCCAAATACTCAAGAATCAGGGTATCGTTACGATTGAACCCGTCAACCTATTTGAATATCTGAAGATATTATACACATATGTTTTCTACAACACTCTACTATTCATACTTGACACTTTACAAGCCATGTGTCCTTATCCATTCGTAAGCATATAGGAAGCCAAATCCAAACTTCTTGAAGCGGCAAAACTTCATGCTCACATAG
>PYAF01006168.1:22779-34861 GCA_007407185.1 Glycine tomentella
TCATAATGTGTCACTCATAAAACCTTGAGGAATAAGTTTATGAATTTAATTATAATACATTAATAATACAAAAAGTTTTTTTAGTAAAAAAAATATATAAAAGTTTTTATACACTAAAATAAACATAATTTGGCATATATGATAAAATTATTAATTTTTATAATAATTAATTTAAAAATTATATATTGGATGAATTTTTAATTATAGTTGATAGTATACAAAAATTATTAATAATTTGAATTTTTCTTATTTATTGTTGAATTATTTGTAAATGTTTGGAAAAACTACTAATTATAGTAATTTTCAATTTATCATGAATTATAGAAATAAGTAAATTTAATATATAATTCTTTATAAATCCCATGAATCCATTAGCTTATATATAATACCACCTGTACTCAATTGCAACATAAAGAAGAAACAAAAGGTTTAACTAAATAATTCAAAAACATACAAGAGTGAACGTTAGAGTGAGAGATAGAGTTAAAGGTGTAATATAAATGCTTAAAAAATTGTTATAATGAGAGAAGGGCAGTGAAAAAGAAGTTAACATGTATTTAAAAATAAGATGAGAGTTGACAATTGTCAAAAAAAAAAAAAAAAGAGTTGACAAGGCAATTTTTCATCCCATATGTTTCAGGTTTAATATAAATAAAAATAAATGATATAAGAAATTATGAATAGAGAGTTTTATCTTTAGAAGAGTTTACAGTTCACCATATAAATTTGTAGAGATGTTAATTATTTTTAAGTGTGTGTTTTATTTCAAATATAATGAAAGATATGGGTCTAAAAAAATTTAATAGAAGGAATTTTGTTTTTTTTTTATAATAATAAGAGATAAAATATTGTGCATCTAAGCAAAATGATATGGTGGAGCTGCTGCAAAAGGTCTTTCCATGCTAGTGGTTGTGATTATGGAAGAATTACTTGTAAAAAAATTAATGATCAAGTCAATAAAGATCAGACTCAAAAGGATATGAAGATAAAAAAAAATACTTAAATATATTTTTTATTCATGTAAGTTACCTTTTCTTTTTTTAGCTTTTGTAAGTTGAATTTTCAAATTTTATTTTCCGTAAGTTTATGTTTTTTTTAATTTGTTCTTTATAATATATTTTATTTATTTTTAGTTCTTATAAATTTGTATTTTTTCAATTTTAATACTTGTAAGCTTAAACTTCTGGAGACTATAAATTTTAAAAAAAAATTAAAATCTTAAAGAAACTAAAATTAAAAAAAAATAAAAAACCTTAGTAACGTCCACATAATAAATAATCTTATTGACAAGATCACAATTATACAAGACCAAGTGTAAATACACATCATAGAATAATAATATGTAACAATAAGCAAGTTAGTCAACATCTAATTTAGCATTGTCCAACATCTTTTTTATGAAAGACCAATTGTCTTTTACATGAAACATCATAAACTTCACATAAACAGAACATACATGCATGTTTCTTACGAAACATCATTCCCTAAAGGAAAATTAATAATCATTTTATTAAGAGACCAATTCTTTTTCAAGAAAGCACTCACATCACGAGGATATTATTATACATGGCAACGTATTTGATATATCAAAAACATAAAGAAGAAAAAAAATCCAAACTTAATTCATTTAGTAATCAGAAAATGGTGTAAAACATTTTTATGTAAAATAACGACACAAATTTCATATAGTTCTGACAACCCTCGTTGACCTAATAACCTTCTAATAGGTTATTACGGTAATCCAAGCCTCATTGACGAAGCCCAAAGTTTAAGCTTAAAAAGATAATCTGGAGTCCAGGACAGTTTATGTTAGGTTTTAATAAAATCAATTTTAAACCGTTAAATATAAATAAAATGTGTCTATATTAACTTAATCATAAATTTTATTGTAACTATGTTATGTTATGTTTGAGATCTCTATAAAATTTGAAAAATATTAATTTTGTTCTAATCAAAGAATTTGTATTAATTTTGTTCCTATAAAATAAATATATTTTATTGGTTTTTAATAGTAACCGTTAGACGATAACGTAGCTAATGGAGAACAAAGAACCTTAATCTGATTTCCCCCTTTCTATCTTCGTGACCATGGCATTGTCATCATCGAAACCAGATCTGAGTCTGCATCACCACCTCCTTCCCTCCTGCGCATGCGTCAACACCACCTTTCTCCTTCATAAATTATTTTGGGAGATTTTTAGTCACTAGAAATTATTAATTTATTTAGAAAGCAATTTCGGACAATTTTTATGCATTAGAATATTTTAATCAAATTAAATGTATAAGTATGCTAGTCACATTAGATAATCATTTAACAAAGTTATCATTAAAGATCAATAAAAATATTTTTTAATTTTTATAGAGACAAAATCAATACTTTTTAAATTTTACAAAGATCCCAAACATATTTTAGCTTAAATTTTATATTCAAATGTGTCACTACAAAATTGATGTTCGAACAAAACCCAACCGGCTGTAAAACATAATATAACCCATTCATCACCATCACGATCTCTAGCTTCCAATTCACTTCAATGTTCATTTTCTTCTTGAGAACCAAGCTCTACGTAAGTGGGGAGTTTTTCGTCTGAACTTAAACCTTGGTTACCTTTGGGTTTTGTTCTTGACTTCTATCAATGGACTTTCAATTATCCATGACGATGATCTCTGATTCTTTTATATAAAAAAATGTGCGAACTCCACTTATTACTTTTAATTTAAAGTTGACCCTCAAATTCACTCAGGTACTGTGCGACGGATATCGAACCAACAATTCATGGAAGGGGGCTGGTTTAATAAAGTAAAATATGAGCATGCATTTCAAAACTGAAACGTTGAAGCAAATCCATAACTATAATCTATTATATTAGCACCATTGCACTAGGGCATCGGTTACCATCATACATGAACCTGTATCACTCCTCGTTGAACAAACACCTAAGGAGAAATGAGGCCATCTGAATAAATTTACAGCAAAATTGTCTTGTGAGGAAAAAATATCAAATTCCTCAAAAATCAACATCATGTAGAAGACAAATTAGTGTACAACATATGTAAAGTAAGGGCAAAATTGTGAGGCCAATATTGCTGTCGGCCAACCATGATTATGAGGCTGCAGCAGTTGATTATGATCTTTGTGTCTTCAATCCAAACAGATTCTCAAACAACCAACATATGTAAAGTAAGGGCAAAATTGTGAGGCCAATATTGCTGTCGGCCAACCATGATTATGAGGCTGCAGCAGTTGATTATGATCTTTGTGTCTTCAATCCAAACAGATTCTCAAACAACTTCGGAGCCATAGGAGGAATATTGGCAGGTAGTGGCACCATAAAATTTACTATCTTTTCGTGAACATTATACCTTTCATCAAATCATTCAAAAAATTATTCAGTTCATAAATGACTGCAAGATACATATACATACACACAACAACGGAAAAGGGGGAAAAATAGTAATCTTTCAATACCTTATCTTCCGACTTTTTGAGGCACGACGATCAACAATTTTTCTTTTCTTTGGTTGCATTCTCTTCAAAGCATAAAATGCTTTCTCTGTACAAATAAATTAGTAGAAAATGAGAAAAAATGGACTTTCGCTTTTAAAGAAAAGAGCTAAATCTTATTTTTAGGGTGATAACTGATAACTGAACTATTTTGTGGTGAGAGAAAGCAACATACGTAAATTCAAGCCTATGAAAATTTTCAACAGGCTGTTTAGGGGATGGTAATAGAAAGAGGAACACAACTAGGTAATATTAATCCCTTCTTGTTTTTAACTATCCGAGTGTTTAAAAATAAATCTCCATGCTTTTTTTTACTATTCTCACAAGCTTGGCAAAATGGCAGAGTTTTCAGAAGCAGCAAGCATTGTGAATCATTCATATTTTCTATATAACAGGGAAATGCTAGTAGTTATCCCCATGGTGCAAGTGCAAAATCTAGACCATACAGAAAGTTCAATAACAAAACTATCACGATGGCAAGCCCAGATAAACTCAAATTCAGCCATTTGTAAATGTTAAAAGGTGGTGTGAGTCCAGCTAAACTCAAATTCAGTCATTTGTAAATGTTAAAAGGTGGTGTGCCTTTCAAAGACCGTATGCAACTTAAAACTATACCAAATATCACTCCTAAATGCAAGAAAATGGTATTTGGCATTGGAAATATTATACAATTAATCAGCCAAATAGAATAGTGTTTACCAGACGATGAAGGATCAACTGTCTCAAAAAATTCTTTCAATAATTGCTGATAAAATTCAGAGTCATCCAGAAGTTCAGGATCACCATCAGTACGTGTTTCCTGCAGAGCAAGGTTATAAGGAAATTTAGGATCATGAAGGGAAGTTAAGATTGTAAATCACAAATTGTAAAGATCACCCCCCCCCCCCTTTTTTCCTCTTCCACCCACAAAGCTAGGCAACATGCTATAACCTCAAAAAGATATTGAATTTTGAACATATTTCACATAAGTGATAACAAAGCAAAAGTCAGAAATTAGTAGACTTACAGCTTCTTTTCGTTTATCGTCAACCTCTGGAGCCTGAAGACAAGTGGCAGTCAATGACAGGTAAATAAATCAGCTTTTAACACACTCCTTACGTTCAGCCTTATATGGAATATGCAGCACAATTTAAAACAACTAAAGATTATGAGAATGACTTACAGATCCAAATATATTAACAGCTGATCTTCTCAGCCGCATCTGCTTGATCATTCTAATAGGATCTTTCATATAAGCAGCAACTTGATTGCTAATATCCTGTGACGGGGCAACAAAATTAGGATTAAATACTCACCTATCACATAAAAGAAAATTCCCAAGACCAGTTAAAGAACCTGACCTGATTAAAAGCATGAAATTTTCCCTTAATGGCAGCAGCACCAGTAGTCACTTGTGTCATCCGCTGCCATTTGTTGATTGACTTGTCTCTGAAAGAGGCTATACTGCAAGATACAATCATGAATAGCATCAAATGGATAAGAATCACATCACAACATATTTAAGATAGAAATGTAGATGAAGTGCAAAAGATGTATAATTGAGAAGTTTCAAGCATTATTGATGCAAAGAAAAGGATAATAGAGAAAATGAATATGTAGCAGAATAATACTGCATTTATAAGATTATGAAAATACCTCTTGTGCATCTGTGAAATCTGTGACCACTCTTGGTCAAGATTGTCATCCAAATGCTCAGAAACTTCTAAATCTTTTGATAACCCTCCTGAACCTTTAGTAAGAGGGTGAAAAAGTTCATTACTTTGAAACAATATTCAAGGTTCAAGCAAATATGCAATCAATATTGAAATTCACATAAGAATATTAACATTAACAACATAAATCAATTATTTTCAAGTTGTTTTGGAGTTAACAAAGTCAAGTACGGAGAGTTTTTTAACTAGGTGTGCCAACAGAAAATAGGGAATATAAATCTATCAAGGTTTGACCTACAATCAACTACAGGCCAACATAAAGAATACTTTGCCAGTCCTCCACTGCCCAAACATTAATTATACCAACCTCATGTAAAACCAGCATTTAAGGCTGAGTGTTAGTGTGTCAACTTTATCAACTCCAGTAATTACATTTTCAATAATTTTGCATAACTGCAGTACCAAAGTGTGTGTGTTTTCTCTAGTGAACCTGCATAATTTATACATGACTAGGTACAAGAATATGAGCATAAAGATGAAGCCTAATTGTATTCAATTACATGATAGCATGACAATCTTTTTAATTGATCAATTTAGAAACTATTAACACCAAAAAAGGCACTGAATGAAACTAATTTAAAATTGCAATAAATCTACACTCAACTATTTCTTAAAATGAGAAAAGAATAATTGCTGGACCCTTCTTGTTTGGTTAGATGTTTCTTTATATGATTTCAACCATAGTAAAACAAAACATGAGGGCTAAGAAAGAAAAAAAAAATATAATAGAAGATTCCCCTTCCTATATTTGTAAAGAAGTACATGGATAGATAACTCTTCCACCCATATACTTCTTCCCCACCAAAAAACTTATCAACTTCAGACAGAATCATGCCCCACTTCCAACTTTCCTTCTCTCAGTTCTTCCAACCATTTTCCGATTGATGACTATTTTTTTATTCACAAACGTGTTCACCTTCATTAACCAAGTTGGTTAAAGATTATAATAGGAACTTGGTGACAAAAATCTCAAGAAAGTCTTCCAAATGGATAAGTTGCTATGCTATATGCTTCAAGTACATACATAATACTAAAATGTAAGTGAAGCCCAGTCCATATAACAGGTACATCAAAAAGGGAAAAAAACAAAATGTGCTATTTCTTACAAGAAATGTGCTATTACACATAACAAGGCACCAATCAAGCACAGAAAGATAACAAGACAGATAAATCACGAAAGAAACTAGAAAGGGAAATAAGAAAAATAGAGAAACCAGTTACCAACTGTGGCTTGGGTAATTGATGGATTCTTAGCAAAAAGAGCCTGGAACAAGGAAAAAGATCAGTGACTATGAAATCGGTGGTCAGATATATTATATATAAAAATATAAAACTTCATAATCTTCATATGACAAGAGTTGGTGAAATATAGAAACGAAACATTCAAAACAAACATGCCTCCACTAGAACATAGATATGAAACAGACATGAAAAATAATTCTCATTCTTTTTCCCCGGAGAAAATCGCACCTCATGCAGTTCCAATATAGAATCTAAAGTCTCTTTGGACGAAGTCATCAGATCTGAATATGCTACTCTAACTGTCTCATCTGTTTCACAGAACAAAGACTTGATTGATTCCTGCAGACAATTTAGTTTAATCATGTTTAGCCATGACATTTAGATAAGATAAAATAGTAAATCATATTAAAACTGAGGTAGGAAAATACCTGTGGCAACTTATTGGAGCTCGAGAATGGCTTCTGAAGTAAGAATCTAAGCTCAAGAATTTTGTACCAGAGGGCCTTCAGGTGAAACAAATTTTGGTTGTGTTATTATTTGTTACAAACTCAAAACAGAAGCCATGAAAATGATACTGAAGAAAAGGTGATAGGTAAGATTGACAACATCTATGGACAACTTGAGAACTAATAAACATTCTTCAACATACTACAGTGAAAAGCAAAAGGGGAACAGAATATTAAATCAATGGCAAAAAATAACCAAACACAATAGCCTATAACATAATTAAACAAAAAAAAAAAAAATAGCCAGGGTACAAGTCAAACTATAAAACTACACCTTCTGACTTTTCACAGCTTGACCCTTATGAAGATCTTCATCCTTATGATGCTTCAAGTTCTTCAAAGTATCTCTAAAAGTAGAAAGTTAAATTTCAAATATCTTAGAATCCACACAATCTTATAGATTAAGAGAAATAAATAAAATAGATTTAGTATAAGTCAAGTCATTCATAGAAAGAACTATTAACAGTTAGTAGGATGACTCAAACCATCAGGCTGATAGCTGACCAAAATTCACACATTAATATACTGCATAGCACCAAAGGTACTGTAACATTCCAAATTATCATAACTGGGAAAGCAATATCTTGCAGATATTTTGCAATGCTTATGAACAAATGTGAGAACTCTAAGTCAAACACAACACTGTTATTGGTAAGTAATACAACAAGACATTGAAGAACAGTTAATATTAATAATAAGAAAAAGAAGAACAGCAACAACAACAAACATCTTAAAGGGACAATCATTATGATTTGGTAGATAAACACAATCACAACTGAAAATCTTAGCAAAAAATAATTGTATCATGATTTATTTTTCCAAGAGCGTGATTCATTAGGTTACCTAATACTAGCAGCAAAGAAAAAGATTTAAGTATGCAGTCTACTTTAGTGTCTCTGTACTACATTTGATACAACTAAATATATTTGATCTTTGACGCAAAATTAAACTTATGCTCATTACAAATAGCACTAGGAAAACAAGTACATTAAACCCAAAACAAAGACTTCACTGAAACTTGTTGGTGACATAATTCCAAAATGTTGAATATAGCAATATACTTGAACGTTCCATATGCAATATATACTAAATATATATCAAATGTTAAATAGAATCTCACAGCTCCTGGTGATGAAGATCTCTGTATTCTTTCTCACATCTCATCATTCTTCCATTCACTATTTTCTCCTGTCCCATCTTCATCATCTGTTACTTCCTCTCCATGTTCTTCCTCTTCATCCTCCTCCTCACCATCATCATCATAATCATCCTCCACCTACATCAGGAAAACAACCCTTAATCAAAATTCAAAAGGAAATCACTAACATTATACAATTATTATACAAATTAAAAAATCTTAAATTTTGCAGCAATGCATACCTCTTCATACTCCATATTATCGTAGTCATCTGAATCATGGTCACTTTTTCCTCTTTTTCTAGATTTCTTGGAAGATAACCCCATTTTCACACCTAAATTTAAAATTGTAAAAAAATAGCACATTACATATCTATTAATAAAGTACTAGTAATTAATTAACAACAATCGCAGGTCAACGTAGAATAAACAGGTAGTTAACCATGTGAAACCCTGATCATGCACCTAAATTAGAACTAAAAGTCTAAAACAATACCAGGGTCAGCCCAAGGCTAAAACAACTAAAGCTTGAACTTTAGGCCTATCAACATTTGTTATTAGTTTTTTAAAGTAAAAAAAAAAAAAAAAAAAAAAAAAAAAAAAAAAAAAAAAAAAAAAAAAAAAAAAAAAAAAAAAAAAAAAAAAAAAAAAAAAAAAAAAAAAAAAAAAAAAAAAAAAAAAGGTCAACAGGCTGATTAAAAGTTTACTAAAAAAAATTACTCTTTTTTTAAAAGTAGAAGAAATCTCTCCCAATTTTTGTTTTAGGTCTCACTTTCTGTTGAGCTGGACCTGACCAATACTATACAATCATTACATCAAAAAGAAAAGAAACAAGACATAACTTCAAATATGATAATGAGATAGATGCTAAGAACAACAATTATTAGTCTGAAATAAGACGTATATAAACGGTACAAAACAGAAAGCCTTGAAAAGCTAATAGAGAAGTGAAAAGAAACACTAAAATTGCAAGCAGCAGTTAGAATGAAGACCTGAAAAGGTTTGCAAGCTTGTGTCGTGACTCGTAAAGTGAGAAGAATGAAGACGGAAGAGGTGGCGCGAAAAGCGAAGTGAGAACTGAGAAGAAAACCTACGGAAGCCGGGCAGTGAACGTGAAGTGAACTGCTGAATCGGCTACGTTTTTCTTTTTAGGCTTAATATATAATTGGTCCCTTACTTTGAATTAAAATTTTCATTAGATTCCTCAATTTTTAAATTTTTTAATAAGGTTCTTTAATTATTTTTTTAAAAAATAATTACATTTCTCAATTGTTAAAAAAATTCAATCAATTTTTTTAATTTTTTTAAAAAATTAATTAGGTTTCTCAATTATTAAAAAATTTAATTAAAATTTATATATTTCATTATACAAAAAGATATAATTGTAGTGTTTTAAATAAGTAAAGGAATTGATTGAAATTTCAAATAATTGAGGACTGGGGCCTATTTGGATAAGAAGCACTTCTAAAAGAGAAAAAATAAAATGAGCTTCTCCAAAAGTAAAAATAAGTTGTCTATTAGTTAATTTTTAGAAGCTCACCAATTATATATAATTGAAGTATTTTAAAAAATTGAGGAACTAAATAAAACATTTTTAATAATTAAGAGACCAAATTCAACCTTTAAATATAATTAAAGAATAGTATAATTAAGTTTTCTTTTGACTAGTTAGTATGTCAGCCAATCGTGAAGGCAAATGCTATATACACTCTACTTTTTTTCTAAGGACACTCCTTTTACTATTTTAATTTGATTATGGCTCCATTTTTTTTCTAAGTACACTCCAATTTTTCGCAATGACCTTCGTTTTACAAACCTTTTTTTTTCTTCACACTATCGCACATTCCAACACCTGTGACAATACATTCCTTCCATAGCAACGAAACATTTCCTATCTCATTAAAATTGTTCATCTCTTTCATTCCTTTTGATTCAATATCTTGCTCTGGTCCTCTTTGCTTGTTTTGTCTCTCTGTCTAACATTAGGATTTTTTCATTCTTCAAGCTCTCGAACACGGTATGTTTACACTCCTTTTTTGTGATTTATGCATAATTAAAAGAAATAAATTTGTGAAGAAAGTTAAAAATTAAATTCGATACAATAATTTTTATTTAAATTCTAGAAACCACTATCCAGAACTTTATTGTTGTATTCTAGAAAGTAGTTTTTGGAATACTGTTTTAGATTGTGCATTCTGGAAAGTACTTTTTCGAACTAAAAAAGCTAAAACAATATTCCAAAAAATAGTTTCTAGAATAGTGATTAGATAGTATACAAGGATAGTTCGGGTATAGAGAGTATTAATGATAATAAGAAAATTAAATTAAAATAAAAAGGGAGTGTACATAGAAAAAGGGTGGTTGATACGTATTTGCCACTAAAAAAATTGTACTAACTTGTAGGTGGGCCAACCCAGCTCACCACAAGTGAGTCGCGTCATGAGTGGGCCAAGCCAAAATTTCAAGATTACATCAACATCAACAGCACTTTTAACCCAAATCATTAAACAACACCTTTAACCTAAATCATTAATCTTGATTTATACAACAATTTCCCTACAATCTGATCCTTCTTTTCATAATCATATCTTTTAGATCACATTTTTTCCTATTAACCCTAAAACCTAGCCATTATCAGTAAAGAATATATATTGTATCTTTCCTTTTCCAAACTTCTTAACCCCATCATATATTTCATTATTTGCCTTTAGCTAGTAAACCACAAAGAACTTTAACTCATCCTTCACACCTACCCTTTGGACTTCCCTTAACCAGCAAACCCAACCCTAACCCTAGTATGGAGAACCCAGTCATTGACACTACTTTCCCTGAAGATGATGGCTTCTATCTAGATTTCAACATTCAAAGGTTGATAATACAACAAAAGACTTCTCATTATGCCTCATCAGCCACTTTTTAACAAACAAACCCATTTGTGTCCAATTTATGAAAGAGAGACTCGCAAATATTTGGATGCTGCTAAAGGGTGTTTTCAACTTAGAGATCAAGGAAGGCATGTTCCTTCTCAGATATTTCCACTCAGTACACGTCCAAAGAGTCATCAAAGGTGCACCATGGAATTTTGACAAGCATCTGCTCATCCTCAGGGCCATTAAAGCAGAAGAGATCCCAACAAGTCTTATTCTCTCTTCAGTTTCGTTCAGGGTCCAAGTTTATCAACTGCCAATGGGTTTTTTGTCATAGACTATTGGACAAGGAATTAGTAACTTCCTTGGTGAATTTTTAGAATATGACAAGAAGAATGACAACAACTTTTGGATACCATTTATGCTTATTAGGGTGTTGATAGATGTGTGAGAAAACCTTTAGAAAGAGGGAAAAAGTCAAGCAACCTGGGGGAGATTCAGTGGAAATCATGTTCAAATATGAAAGTCTAGGAGTGTTCTGCTACTTATGTAGCCTACTGGGGCATTTTGATGATCTTTTCCCAAAACTTATATCCATGAAAAAAGATACTGGAGTCCACCTATGGAGCCCTGATCTTAGGGCAGACACAAGAAACATTGGAGCACTAAGAGGTTCTCGTTGGCTGCGAGAAAATGACCAAGAATCTCAGACCTTCATCCCTTCTCCAATGGCAGAAAGCAATGTTGTGCAGGGAAAACATAACTACAACGATCTTGACACAATTAATGCAATTAATGTCGAAATGGCTAAAAACACTAAATTTCTAGTGAAACTTTTCAAGAATTCAAAATCGATCCTGTAACCAACGCTTCTATTACGTATTTCATTTATTTGCAGCGGATTTTTTTTTTCGAAAAAAACAGAAAGAACGAAAAGTTCCAACGAGTCTTTGTTAATTTTAAAACGAGTTTAGAAATGAAGGTTCAAATGAAAATTCCACAATATTCAAATGAGTTTATAAATGATAAGAAAGATACACGTTATGTAACGTGTGTCATCCATAACGTTTACACATACATACCAAACAGTCAAGTTTTACATGCCTATACATA
>PYAF01006168.1:34961-69404 GCA_007407185.1 Glycine tomentella
TACCATACTTCTAAGAGGAAATTCTAAAGATTATATCCAAGTTTTCTATACCACATAATGTTACTCAACTATAGCTTGAATTTAGCTCAATTGCTTCTTAGAAGTAAAAACATTTAGAAACTACTTTTGAATTTCTAATAGTCCTAAAATATTTCTATCAATCCATATACAATAAATAGAAATATTGGGGTGTTACAGATCCTCTCAAAAACTGATGCACAATCATCAGTTATTAGTGACAATAATGACAAAATGATTATTGACTATGATGCCAATGATTTGGTGTTCGAAGAAAAAAAAGTGATGCATTGGAGGCAATCACACACAGTCCCTCAACAAGGAGTCAATAACATCCATTGGCCCTATCTCAAGCCAATCTCCACCAACTAATAGTGTCACAAAAGAACCATTTTTAATGGTAGGCTCGGGCAAAGAGGCCTACCAGGGTTAATCAGTTTCCTTAGTTGGAATTAGGCAACCAGAGCATGATTCCTTATATTTGTGACCTTGTCGTTTGTACCATCTTGACATCATCTTTTTCTTTGAAACTCTTGTTCATTCAACCCGTATTGAAGAAATAAAAAACCTTATTGCTTTTGATGTTTTTGTTGTTGTCAGTTCTATGGGTCAAAGTAAGGGCCTAGTTCTTCTATGGAAACACCCTTTTGAATGCCATATCCAAAAATTTTCATCCAATTTCATTCATGCTAAAATTCACAAAATAGGTTCTCTTATTTGGAAGCTTACTGGTTTTTATGGCTATCCCGAGAGACAAAGAAGGAGGGAGTCCTGGGATCTTCTTCGACAAATCGCCAATCTTTCACCCCTTACCCGGTGTATATTTGGAAATTTTCAATGATGTTTTGTCTCAAGATGACAAAGTTGGCAATCGAGATCATCCCCATTGGCTCATCTAAAGTTTCTGAGAAGCGGTGGCAGACTGTAACCTCTATGATATTCCCATGGAAGGTTACACCTATACTTGGGCTCAAAGGAAAGGTTATCTAGATGCCATTGAAGAAAAGCTTGATCAAGCTCTCGCAACCATTGAATGGATAGACCAGTACCCAAATTTCAAGTTATTCAAAAAAGTTGCCTTATGATCAGACCATTCGCAACTTCTCCTTAAATTGAATTCCTTAACAAATAAGCCTTTTTGAAGGCAATTTAAATTTGAGAACTCTTGGTCACCCATCCAAACCTACCTCAAGTCTTCTAGTAAGGTTGGTATAGTTCTTTGCACCCTGATCTCATCTCTAAGCTCAATAGTTGTTTAGTTGAAAAGAATTCATGGGTCTGTCAAATTAGAATAGAATTTTGAGCAAAAAATGATACGTGGTGAAAGGACATGGAGTTGCTTTGTGAGTTTAAGGATGAAATTCCGATAGCAAGGTCTGAGGCAATGTGTGACAAGCTGAATGATTTAATTAGCCAAGAGAAATATTTTTAGAAATAACATACTTAGGTGTATTGGTTCAAGGACGACGACATCAACTCAAAATATTTCCATTCTTATGCCTCATCCAGGAAGAAAATGAATGCTATATCATCCATATCGAGTGAAGATGGTAACATTTACACCAACCATAGTGATATTCGCAATCTGGCCAAGAATTATTTTGAGAAACTTTATTGTAATGATGTTGTTCACATTGATCCAACTATCAATAATATTTCACTTTGCATTCCCTATGACGATAATCTAATTTACTTGTCCTTTTTACATTGGCCGAATTCAAAAATGCCTTATTTAACATGGACTCAATGGAACCATATATTGAGGGCTATGTCTAAAATGGTTTTCCATCAAAAATGGATTGATTGGATGATGTTGTGTTTGGAAAATGTACATTACTCTATTATGATTAATGGGGATCCTATAGGACCAATATCACCAAGAAGGGGACTTGAATATGGTGACTCATTGTCACTTATCTCCTTATCATATTGTATGAGTGTTTTCTTGTTGCCAACATCTCTTGAAGTAGGGGTGTTAGTGGGTCAGTTTGGATCGATTTTGATCAAATTTAGGACCCAACCCAATCAAATTTGATCAATTCGGTTCAGTTCAAATTTAAAAATTTAGGACCCAACACAACTCAACCCATTCATGAACGGTTTGTTTCGGTTCGGACCAACAAGTTACCCATTTAAATTTGAACTTTTTTTCTAGAACTACTATTTCATATCATGATTCTTCCAAATATCCAATACAATTAACACAATAGGATAAATAGCCATTTTCGTTCTTGAATGTGTACAAACCTGACAAATTCGTCCCCGAAAGATGAAAATTCAAATTTTTGTCCTCAAAAGTGGAAAAAGTGCGATAAATTCATTCATCTGTTAACTTTCATCAGTTACCGTTAATGAAAGAGCCTACGTGGCACAGAGGGACAAAAATGTCACAAAAATGATTGTCAACATGACTGCATAATAGATTGGATCAAAATGTCAACAAACTTTCATTTGACCAAAATGTTAGTAGATTTCCATT
This sequence comes from Glycine tomentella, assembly GCA_007407185.1. Classification (NCBI taxonomy): domain Eukaryota; kingdom Viridiplantae; phylum Streptophyta; class Magnoliopsida; order Fabales; family Fabaceae; genus Glycine; species Glycine tomentella. Next base: position 37,459 of record PYAF01006168.1, read on the forward strand.
CGACAAATTTGTCAGATCCCAAATTTCGTTTCATTTAAGGGTAAAATGTAATTTAGGATAAATAGTCATTTTTGTCCGTAAACGTGTAGAGCGTTAACAAATTCGTTCCAAGAGATGGAAATTCAAATTTTAGTATATCTATTTACATGCATTGCAAATTAGCTACAACTATTTGCTTGTCTTCTTATCTATCGAGATCATGGGCACATTGTTGGAACATAATAGTATCATTGGATATTCATTCATGAGATTTTTTTTTCTCTCTCTCTACATATCCTTTTCCTGGGTTCTTTTTCACGTCATAAAAGTTGTCATAAATTTGGTGTTTTTACCAAAAACACATCCTTTACTCGTTTCGTATTACCAAACTCCCCAATACCATTCAAAATTCTTGCAGAAGTTGAAGCAACATTTAAGGTTGTCGGGCTGACATTGATTTTTAAAGTGGGATTTTGAACGAGGATGTGATCTGTTCTATTCTATTCTTTCTCTTCGTGTTGGAATTATTATTATCAACGTTGATATGATTTTGTGTCCCTTTTGTTTAGTGGGTTTTAAAAATCCGTATGTGTTAGACCCAATCCTGTTTGAGAGAGAAGTTGACACTTGACAATATCAGATATGTGTTTAATTGGTTGTTGTCATTTGAGCCGGTAAGACCATTTCTCAAAAGAAACTTTCTTAATTACAGGTTAGAACAAAATCAAGCACAATGGTGTTGAATTGCAGGTTAGAACAAAATCAAGTATGTTGGTCATGGAAGAATTAAATTATATTTTACAGGTTAGAACAAAAAAAGGAAAGATGAAGATTAAATTATATTTTATCCTTAATGAAACAAAATTTGGGGTCTTACAAATTAGTCCAATGGAAACTTACTGACATTTTGGTCCAATGAAAACTCACTAACATTTTGGTTTAATCTATTCAATAGCCATGTTGGCAATCATTTTTGTGACATTTTTCTCCCTCTGTGCCACTGTTAGACTTTTGGCAAGCGTACCAATTGTCGTTGTAAGTTACAAAATTTATAAAAGTTCGTCTCCACAGGGACTTGATTTTTACTCAGTTAATTCAAATAAAGCTTAGCAGTTTAATAGTTTATGTATAGTGAGTGTGAACGGAGTTTCATGTAGTTGCAGATTAACAGAAATAATGAAAATTTAGAAGAAACGGAAATAATAAACTTAGTACGGAAGATTACGGAAAATTATGAAAAGTTACGAAAGATTACGAAAACTAATAAAACGAATTTGATTAAGTTAAGGACGTAGGATTGGATTTCATCGTTCATACCCTTAGTATTCAATTAATATTACCATGCATAAGTTATTTTCTTTTATTATTGATGCACAAATAATATCATCCCAAATCGATCCCTCGCATTTGAGAATCCTAAGAATATTTATCAAATATCGATTCCTCGCATATGAAATAAATATCCCAGCGTTACGATTATATTCGCGTGCTTATTTGAAATCTAAACATTATGCTCTATGTCTAGCAACGTAACGTAAAGAGTAAATTTATTTAGTTCAAATCCTAAGATTACTTTTCAGTCTCACTTCGAGTTTAAGTTCGTGATACTAGTGATCAAGTAGTATCAAGCGTTAAGTACAGAATAAATTTACCAATAATAAATAGAAAGACTTATGCAGAAATAAATATTAAAAGAAATACTGTAAGGGTAAGAAGATTACATCCAATCCTTTGAGAAAAGCTAGCCAAGCATGGGCAGAACCTCCTTAGAAAAATAGGTGAGAGGATTCATCACTGCTTTCTGTTTCGGCAGAGTTTCCACACTAATTTTCCCTCACTTACTAACCTAAACTCTCCACTAACAAAGATTTAAAAAAAGCAAGAGCTTAGGAAAAGCTTAGAACAAGAGAGAAAAGAGAGATTTGGCTTTGCAAAATTGTGATTTTTGGCTTAGGGGTGCATGGCTATTTATAGAGGTGGTTCTGTACGAGTTTGGTCGCCCAAGCGACCAATTCCTTCATTAAATACTCGCTTGGGCGAGTTAATTGCAACTTGCAGCCCACTTGCACGTCCATTTGCCAACTTAGAGGCCCATTTGCTGACCTTGCTCGCCCAAGCGAGTAAAATGCACTGGGATCACTCGCTTGGGCGAGTTAATTGTACCGCCAGAAGTTTCTTTTGGGCTTTTGGGCTGAATTACTTGCTACACCTCCCAGATTTGCTTCTTTTAGTCATTTTTGCTTGCTTTAAATTGACGGAAGATCCGGAATTTCACGAACGCTAGCAAAATAAAAAGGAAAGTTGGATGAATCTTCGAGAAACATAAATGCTAAGTACTCAACATAAACTAACTAGATTAGGGCAAATTTTGATAGATATTCTTAGTTAAAACACAAGATAAGTGCTTCAAATGTAATCCGAATTTCACTAAGATATGGCACTTATCAGCCACATAGGCTCTTTCACTAACGGTAACAGATGAATGAATTTGTCGCACTCACTTTCAGGGACTAAAATTTAAATTTTCATATTTTGGGGACGAATTTGTCATTGCTCTACACATTCAGGGATGAAAATGACTATTTACCCTAACACAATATTATCAAATGTCTAAAAGTAGTAAAATTGATTCATTTAATACCATCAACATAATATTCTAAAATAGACTAATACAAATTAAAACAAAAATATTTTCAACGAGATTTACTATAATAGTATGAATCACAGCTATTTTATACAAACTAATTTCTTACAATAAGCTTTGGTGCAACCAGATTTGTTACAACCAAATTTTCTTAAACAAATGAACAAAATATGATCCATTAGTATTATAAAACATTTGTAATACTTTGAGTCTCAATATTAGTAGTATTTAAAGTCAAACTAAACAACTTTAAATTTTTTGTATCAATTTTGATAGGTTCAGTTCGATTTTGATTGAATCTATAGATCTAAATCCATGACGCAACTTGTACATGAACAATTTGGTTCGGTTTTGACTCAAATACATAAATGACCCAACCCAAACTTTTTCGGATCGGTTTGGGTCAATTCAGGTTAGCGGGTGACCCATACTCGTGAACACCCCTATCTTGAAGACCAACTAGAAAATATGATGAATAGTTTTTGGTGAGTTCAAAACATGTGAATTCAAGAGGAATAAATTGGTTGAATTGGGATAAAATGTCCATGAAAAAAGGGTTTGGAGGAATGGGATTTCGCAACTTTTATAGATTTAATCTTGTAATGCTTGGGAAGCTAGGGTGGAAATTTACCACTCATAATGATGTCACAGTGAAAGAAAATTTCAAAGCAAAATATTTTCCCAATGGTGGTTTCTTGGATGTCCAACTTGGTCATAGTCCAAGCTACGTATGACATAGTATTCATGCCTCACAGGTCCTTGTAAGAGAAGGGTTTCAATGGAGGTTAGGTGATGGTGAACAAATCAATGTATGGTCTCAACCTTGGCTGCAAGATCCCACCAACTATTTTGTCACAACTGCTGCCCCATGAGGCCTTGAAGATCTCAATGTAAGTACATTCATAAACCATTATGAAGCTTCATGGAACGTTAACATTATTCAATAGATATTCAATGATCAAGATGCTTAATTCATGCCTTTTATGAACGTTGAAATCATGGTGGTAAGTTTTGGAGATTCACTAATAAGGGTCTCTACATGGTCAAGTATGCATATTGTCACCTAATGGAGAATATGCTACAAAGAAATGAATTGAAGGTTCAAGGTAACTGGTCTTTGTTGTGGAAGCTTGGCATCCCTCCAAAATATAAGCATTTTTTATGGAGGATATTGCGCGATTGTCTCCTCACAAAGAATCACTTGCAATCTCAAGGAGTCCAATGTTCACCTCTATGTGCTTACTTTAACTCGAATATAAAGAATGCATGGCATATCTTTTTCGGGTGTGAAAATGTTATGAGATTATGGCAGTTATTGGCTTATGGAAACACATTTCTTCGAAAGTTTTACAAGCATAATAGTGTCTTTAATTTTTCATCTACTAGAAACTCTACCTATTGATCTCTTTCCTAGTTTGTGGTTACATTTTGATGTATTTGAACCCGACGAAATGAGAAGATTTGGGAGAATAAAGATGTAGATCCACAAACATCTTTCAACATCTCGTTGCAATGGTAGAATGAATGGTACCATGTGAGGCACCATAAAGAACCTCATACACTATCCACTCCAGAAGTCTCACGTGCAACTACCTGCGAAAAACAACTCCAGGATACTTGAAATGCAACATAAATGCAACCTTATTCAAAGATTCCAACATGTTTAGTTATTAGATACAGGGGGAGCTTGAAGAGGATCAAGATGATAAGGCTCTTAGTCTTGAATGTTTTAGCTTTTACATGTCATTCGATTGAAGACATATGTAATCTTTAGATGTCTAAGAGTTTCATTTAATAATCCATTGCATTGCATAAATATCATTCATTGGCTTGCATTCATGGTTTTACAAAAGGCATATATTTTGTGAAAAAAAGATTTTAAAGTATTCATGATTGCATTGAAAAGCCAAAAGTGTTCAAAGATTATGTTTTGGCAAAACATATTTTCTTTGGTTTAATCGATTACCAGCTAATGGTAATCTATTACTTAAGCTTTGATGAACACTTTAATCGATTATAGCTATATGGTAATCGATTACACTTCACAAAGACACAAAAATGTCTTCCTGTGATAATCAATTATAGCTATATGGTAATCGATTACACTTCACAAAGTCACAGAAATGTCTTCCTGTGATAATCAATTACGATTTGTGGTAATCAATTACTTTGCACATTTTAGAAAATAAAACTTTATGTGTTAATCGATTACATAGTGATTTAATTGATTACTTTGTTCATATATCTTTTTTAGAAAGTTCAAGAACACTTTAATCTATTGAATTTGTTATTAATCAATTACATAAGTGAAATTAATCAATTACATTGACGATTTAATCGATTACATTCAGTTACAACAGTTTATTATCAATAGATGTTGGGTCTTTTGAAAAATAAGATCATTACTCTACGAAATTTTCATAAGTTTTCAAAGGCCTTCTGAAGTGAGAAATGATATTCTGAAATCTAAAGTTATTGTCTCACAAATTCTAAATCTTCATGTTGCATTGAAAGATTTCTTCTTGGGCAAGATATTAAAGAAGTATTGGAAAGGAAGCTCTGAAACTTGTTTTCATTTCAAACCTGATTAGTAAACCATATTCATTCATATTCATTGGATCATCAGGTTGTCTCTCTCCATTAACTTTGCTTGTAAATTCGTTTTAGCATTTTTGGTTGTTTGTAACTATAACAATAGAATTCCTAAGGCTTGTCTAAAGTAGGTTTCTCTAGAGGGAAAAGTAGAGAAGGGTTCTCTATGTCTTGATCACTAGAAGTCTAAGGGGATTAGATTTCAGTTCTTAGTCTAGGTTTGACTAAGGGTGATTTGTAATAAGCTTGTAAGAAAAGAATAATCTGAATAGTGAAACTCTAACTAAGTTTGGTTAGAAGAAACTAGATGTAACTTCTCAAAGGTGAGAAGTGAACCAGTATAAGTTCTTGGGTTTATTACTTTCTTTAATCTCTTCTTGCTATCTTAATTTGTGATTCTTTGGTGAAATCTTTCTTACTCAACAAGGTTAAATTTTTTGGAATTGTTTTCTTGAACTGAGTGGTTTGATTGGTTGGAGTATTCTTGGTTTAATTATGATACGATCTTATAACTCTGATTTCTTAAAGATTTTTAACAAGGCCAAGTTTAAACCAATTCACCCCTTTCTTGGTTATTGTGTGTGTTCATACCGTTTTCAATTGGTATCAGAGAAGGTTTTTTAGTGTCATTCAAGATCACTATCTTTTTTAAAGATAATGAATACCACACAAATTACCTTCAAAGATGGTGTCTCCCTCAATCATCCTCCGATGTTTGAAGGAGAACATTTCAGTTTTTGAAAAAATAGAAAACAGATATTCATCCAATCAAATGACCCTGGTGCATGGAATGCAATAGAAAAATGTCTTTTGGTTCCTATCAAAATTGTTGGTAATGATATGATTCCCAAAGAATGGGATGAGATGACAGATGCAGAAAAGAAAGTAGTGCAATACAATTTTAAAACTAAAAACATGATTACTTCTGCACTTTCATCTGATGAATTTTTCAGAATTGTTAGGTGTAAAAGCGCTAATGAAATATGGGAGATGTTAGAGATTACTCATGAAGGCACAGATGAAGTCAGATGATCAAGGAAGAATGCCTTAATTCATAGTATGAGATGTTTAAGATGAACTCAACAGAAAACATATCTCAACTCCAAATCAGATTCACACACATTGTAAACCATCTTCTTGGTCTTGGAAAGACATCTGATGTTGAAGAATTAAACATCAAGATCTTCAAGTGCCTAACAAGACCATGACAACCAAAGGTGACAACAATCAAGGATCAAAAGATCTTTAAAAGATGTTCATGGCTGCACTATTTGGTACACTACTTAAGTATGAATTAGAATTGTCTCAATTAACACATGCTAAAGATGTAGATAAAAAACAACAGAGTATAGCCTTGAAAGCTGCATCACCAAATATGGAAAAAGAAGAAGACTCAAGCTCCATCATCAAATGAGAATCTAAACCTAATAGTAAAAAGATTAAGCAAGTTCATGAGAAAGACCAAGAACAAAAAATTTACAAAGTTCAACAACAACAACAACAACAACAACAAAAAGAGTGACAACAACAACAATACCAACTACAATTGCTTTGAATGTGGTAAGTCAGACCATATTAAATCTGACTGTCCTATATTTTTGAAAAAGTAGTTAGGTGAAATGAAAACAAAGAAAGAAGGAAAGCCAAAGAAAGCCTATACTGCATGGGAGGAAAATGCTTCAACAACTTCTGAATCATCAAGTAAAGTTGAAGAAGGAAATGTATGTCTAACATCAATAGTTGATAAAGATGAAGAACTCTCAAGTGTTGAAACAAAAGTAAATCCTGAATTCGATCAACTTATTGATGCTTTCCATGATATGTATGAAGAGGCTCAAAAGCTTGCAATCTCCAACAATAAGCTAAAATGTAACCTTTAATTGCATACCACTAAACTTGTTGAACAACAACCTGAACTTTGTAAGTTAAAAGAAGAAAATGAAAAACTTCTTTCAAGCTACAAAGTCAATAGGTGTACGTGTGCTTCATCCTCTTCAAATGTAGAAAGAAGAGCAAAATTTGTCATTTGTAATTATTGCATGAAGGAAGCTCACACTTCTCATAAGTGTTATGCTAGAAGGTTCCATGTGCCTAATGGAGACTGCATTTGGGTTCCAAAAAAAAGAAGAAAATGGCTAACCCTTATGGACCCAACCTTAAGTAGGTACCTTTCTCTGCCACTTAATTTGATTGTTGCAAGTGTGTCTTAGAGCAAAATCATCATTATAATACTTAGACAGTGGATGCTCTAGACACATGACAGGTGACATGTCCATGCTTACAAATATGACTTTGAAGGATGGAGGATTGGTCACTTATGTAGACAATAATAAAGGCAAGATAATAGGAGAAGGCAATATAGGAGACAACTTTAAAACCAAGATTAGAAATGTTCTCTATGTGGAAGGTTTAAAGCACAATCTCCTAAGTATAAGCCAATTATGTGATAAAGGATTCAAAGTTTCTTTCCATAACAATTGATGTTTGACATTTAGGTAAAAGAAAGGGTAACATCTACTTACTCTCTATAGATCATGCCTTCATTCACAACATTAATTATCTAGTAAGTAAGGTTGATGAATCATGGTTATGGAATAAGAGAGATAGTCATATTAACATGCATCACATGAACAAGCTTATTACAAAAAGATTTAGTTATTGGTTTACCTAAACTTAAGAAAAGGACAGACTTTGTGATGCTTGTCAAAAGGGAAAACAAACTACGATTTATTTTCAAAATAAAAAACCTTGTTTCTACCTCAAGACCCCTAGAGTTGCTTTACATGGATTTGTTTGGTCCTTTTAGAACTATGAGCTTAGGAGGCAATTACTATAGGCTTGTAATAGTTGATGACTATTTTAGATTCACATGGACTTTGTTTTTAAGATCCAAGAGTGATCCTTTCATTGCTTTCAGAAAATTAGCCAAGCTTGTTCAAAATGAAAAAGGAAGCAAAATTATCTCAATAAGAAGTGATCATGGTGGTGAATTCCAAAATCAACATTTTGAAAAATTCTTTGAAGTAAATGGAATCAACCACAATTTTTCAGCTCCAATAACACCTCAACAAAATGGTGTTGTGGAGAGGAAACACCAATCTCTTGAAGAAGGAGCTAGAACTCTTCTTAACGAGACAAATTTACCAAAACATTTTTGTGCTGATGCAGTGAGTATTGTTTGTTACACTTTAAATAGATTGCTTATAAGGCCTATTTTAAAGAAAACTTCTTATGGACTATATAAAGATACAAAACCAAACATCTCTCACTTAAGAACATTTGGTTGCAAATGTTTTGGTTTAAATAATGGAAAGGAGTCACTTGGCAAGTTTGATGCAAAGGTTGATAAAGCCATCTTTCTTGGATATTCATTACAAAGCAAAACATAGAGTTTTCAATAAAAAAACTTTATGCATGGAAGAATTAGTTCATGTTATTTGTGATGAAACTAACTCCTCAAAAGAGGAAAAGAGTTATGACAATGATGCAGGTCCTATAGAAGAGTATGTGCAACTCAATGGATCAAATGAAAAGAAAAAGATTGAACCGAATGAAGAAATCAATCTTTCATCACCCCCTCAAAAGCCTAAGGACTGGAGAACAACTAGAGATCTTTCTCTTGACAACATAATTGGTGAAGTAACAAAGGGAGTATCTACTAGATCTTCACTTAGAAATTTATGTTGTAATATGGCTTTTGTTTCTCAAATTGAACCTAAGAACATTGACCAAGCTTTACTTGATGAACATTGGATGCTTGCCATGCATGATGAACTTAATTAGTTCAAGAGAAATGAAGTTTGGGGACTTGTTCCTAGACCTTCTTCTCACAAGCCTATTGACACCAAGTAGGTTTTTAGAAACAAACTTGATGAAAGTGGCATCATAGTCAGAAATAAAGCTAGATGAATTTGAAATGTCTATGATGGGAGAATTAACTTTCTTTCTTGGTCTTCAAGTAAAGCAAATAAAGAATGGAACATTTCTTAGCCAATCAAAGTATTGCAATGAATTGATCAAGAAATTTGACATGGAGAAAAGCAAAGATGTTGTTACTCCTATGGCAATCTCAACTTAGCTTGAATCAGATGAAAAGGGCAAGAATGTTGATGAGTCAAAATATAGAGGAATGATAAGATCACTATTTGTACTTGACAACAAGTAGACCATATATAATGTTGAGTGTGTATTTGTGTGCTAGATATCAAGCTAATCCTAAGGAGTCACACCTCACTACTGTTAAGAGAATCATCAAATACCTTAAATCAACCATAAAAGTTGGTCTTTGGTACCCAAAGGTGCATCACTAAATTTAATTGGCTATTCAGATTTTGATTTTGCAGAATGCAAACTTGATAGGAAAAGCACCAGTGGAATATGCCACTTATTGAAAAGCTCACTAATCTCATGGCATTGCAAGAAGCGATCATGTGTTGCTCTTTCAACAACAGAAGTTGAGTACATAGCAACTGGAAGTTGTTGTGCACAAAGTTTGTGGTTTAAGCAACAACTCCAAGATTTTGGTGTGGAACTGAAAGAAATTTCTCTGTTGTGTGACAACACCAGTGCAATAAATCTATCAAAGAATCCAGTCATGCACTCAAGGACAAAACACATAGAGATTAGACATCACTTCCTCAGGGATCATATTCAAAAGGGTAATCTCAAAATTGAGTATATTGATACTAACAATCAATTGGCTGATATTTTTACCACACCCTTATCTAGAGAGAGATTCTATGATCTTAGGAACATGCTAGGAATTTTTGATGAATCTAATATATGATAGCATGCCTATTACTTGTCTGACTACATGATATGCAATCAAAATTGACCATGCATCACAAATGATTAAAATTCAAAATCTGATGGAAAACATTATTCATGCTGCATAATTGATTGGTTTAATTGATTACTATACATATTAATTGATTATTTGTAGCTTAAAGACAATTTAGAGTCAAAACTTCTCTCGAGTAATCGATTACCTCAATGAATTAATCGATTACTTGTTGTTCAAATGCAATCCAGAAACAAATATTCTCTAGAGTAATAGATTACTCTATCAGATTAATCGATTACCTACTGTATAAAGCTATTTCTAAATAAGAAACTCTCTAGAGTAATCGATTACCCTGTATTTTAATCGATTACTTAAGACCTGAGAGCTGTTTAAAAAATTAAAACTCCCTAGAGTAATCGATTAGCATGTCTAATTAATCGATGAATTGATGCAAGCTATTTTAAAAGTTAAAATCCTCTGGTGTAATCGATTATCAAGCTTATGTAATTGATTATCTATGGCATTTATGCAAAATTGCACAATTTTCAAAAATCGTAACTGACAATCTTATCTTTAATTTCAAATTTGAAATCTAGTTTGGTGAACCCAGACATTCTTGGAACACAAAATAGTTGTTACCAAGTTTTTAAAATTCAAGTTTAAACTTCAAAATTCTCTATAAATTCAAACTTTCAAAGGTTGAATCTTCACACCTGGAAATCTCTCTCTCTCCCTTAAGAAAACCTTTACCCATCCTTTCTTCAACCTAAACATACCATGTTTGCCTCTAAAAGAGTTAAAACTAGCAAAAGGAAAGCTTGAGATTCCTCAAATGCTGCTGTGAACAAGTTTAATACCTGGTTCACCGTTGAGGTTGATAGAAATAATTACATGCAATTCCATGCAACCAAACTAGTCATGTCCCCAAAGTATCTTGAGCTTGACTAGTTTGTGGGTGAGGGATTTCAATTCCTTGTTATGCTGAAAGCTCAAGGACTGAAGAAGTTTCTTGAGATGAAGGGTACTTTCTACCCTGAGTTGGTGAAGGTGTTTTACACTTCAGTCAAGGCTAGTATGGATAGTGTTCTCCGTTCCCAAGTGAAAGGAGTTGTCATGAAGATTGATAACACCGTTTGGAATGCTGTGGCTGGTAACTTTTGTGAAGGAGTTAGGAGCTTTGAAGAAGAAGTTGGAGGGTACTCCAAGATTGACACATACAGAGGTATGTTGCTGGATCCTCAAGCTAGATTAAAGACCAGATCGGGGGTTGAAAATATGATAGGGAAGGATAGATTGCTGCATACATCATCACCTATATCCTCACCCCTATATCCACTAATCATGCCTAAATCACTGATGATGATTTGCAACTAGTGCATGGCATGAAGACTGAAACCCAGATTAATTGAGTTCTAGTCCTTGAGGAGACCATGATGAAGTCTAGGAGGCTTCTTAGCTATCAATTCCCTTATGTTGTATTAGTCTCAAGGTTTATAGACTATTTTAAGATTGATGTCTCTGATGAGATTGTGGAAAACACCAACTCATCTTTGTCAAACATCTCAATAAGCTGGAGTTAATGCAGACTCCAAATGGATGGTTGATGGCTGGAGAACAAGCTCCACAAGGTGGTGCTGCTGAAGGATAAGCTGAAGAAGAAGAGGATGCATAAGCTAGTCCTGCTGAGCAGTAGTGGACCCCTTTTGAATCTCTAATGATTCAAAAGATGGATGGATTGTTGGCTCTGCATCATGAGCATAGAGCTGAAGTTAATTCCTCCTTAGAGGAAATTACAACTAGGCTAGAGAACATAGATGCTAGGATGGTTTTTAAAGATTTTGATAATCTCTAGTTTGGTGGATGTAATTTCCTGTTTATGCCTGTGTTGTTTGCTTTCTATTATTATCCAACAACTATCTTCAAATATCTATCCTATGCTTCTACATCTTTTCTATTGGTATCAATGAATAAAAGTTTTTTTCATGTTGTTTATCACTTCCTTGTTTATTTCATTATGACTGCATATTTTTTTGACTTTGATAAGCCAAAAGAAGGAGAAAAATGAACAAATGAACACACACACACACAAAGATATATGTGTGTGTGTGTGTGTGTGTGTGTGTGTGTGTTGTACAATTAATAGGGGAGAAAATAAAATAGGAGAAAAAAATGATTAAACCTTTACTCTTTTTAATCATTGCTTGCTGCTTATAGAAATTACTTAAGATAGGGGGAGCAATTTCAATACTAATGAACTATTTATGCAAAATATACTTGACATTTATTCTTTGCAAGAGGCTGATCTTATTTCAGATATCAAGTATAAGCCCCAAGAAATTATCTCAAAATAATCTCCTATAAGAACACTAAAGGTTCAACATGTTCAATTGAAGTTTGGCATGATCAAAGCCAGAAGGGAGAGATTTATACAGGGGGAGCTTGAAGAGGATCAAGATGCTGAAGATCTTAGTCTTGAATGTTTTAGCTTTTACATGTCATTCAATTGAAGGCATATGTAATCTTTAGATGTCTAAGAGTTTCATCTAATGATCCATTGCATTGCATAAACATCATTCATTGGCTTGCATTCATGGTTTTACAAAAGGCATATGTTTTGTGAAAAAGATTTTAATGTATTTATGATTGCATTGAAAAGTCAAAGTGTTCAAAAGCTAGAACAATGCTTTTCAATGGAACTCCAGAGCCTAGAGAAATTAAAGCTTGAGCACTCCTACATGCACTACAATGGACCTCTACTATGGGCATCAATAATGTAATCATCGAGTTGGACTGTAAGCCTGTAGCAGATGCCATCAACTACTTATTGCCCAAGCAAGGCTCTACCAACTTCCATAGAATAATTTCAATATGTTCTCGAATTTTACAAAAAGTTTCAAAACTTAGTGGTGAGTTTTTTTTTATCTGTAGGAATCGAAGACAGTGTCAGAGGGTTTACAATAACTCACACACCTTACTCAACCAAGTGAGCTAGACCCCTTTGACACTCAATGGTGAGTTTCAAGAGGAGGTAAGCCAATCATGTAGCCCATACCTTAGCTAGGATTGCAAGATCTTATGCTAACATCCATGATTTTGATTGTATTCCTCGTTGTATTTCCTCTTCTATCTTTAAAGAAAATCTATTAGTTTGTTCTTTTATTTTTTTAAAAAAAGAGCATACTAGAATTAAATTTAAAATTCACCAATTAAATCAAATTCTCTCTTAATTAATACCAAAAAATTACATAATAAATTAATATTTTAATATTCAAAAAAACATTTTTTATGAGAAATATTTTTTTACATTTGTTAAAAAAGAATATTATATATAAATTTAACTGTGTATTTAAATTAATAACATGATTATTTATTTAATAAAAAATAACATGATAATTTAATTATAAAAAATATATTAGTGCCAACCCAACATGCCTAAATTTGTTTTTTCAAAAAGTCCCATCTAACCTTTTTATTAAATGGATTATGAAAGATTGTATCAAATTTCTTTCATTCTTAATAGGTTTAAATACCTTTTCAACTCAATTTAACGTTTTTTTCATTTTCGTCTTGTAAATTTTTTTCTTTATGTTTTAGTCTTTATAAAATATATTTATTTTATTTTTTGTTTTTAAAGTGCTTTAACTAGCATTTTTCACTGTTCAAAATATTTTTACTATTCAAAGATTTATCTAAAGTAGGTATACTAAATAACCCCATACCTATGATTACCACCTTGAAACCACTCTAACTTCAACAGGGAATACGCGCTTTGATTGGATATAGGTATAGGTATTACCTAAAGTTTTAAAACAATGATAGGGATGGGTTGGATGAGTACCAAATTAACCCGTACTCTTACTGCTACTACCATTGCATTTTTATAATTTTTTTTTGTCTCAGCATGTATTTATATATATATATAAGATTTTATTGTTATCTTTTTTAAAATATAAATAAATTATTTTAACAGTTAAATAATGAACAAACCTAAAAAATACATTTAACTAAAAATATAATCGAGTTATTAAGTTTTATCTTTAATTTATTTGTTATTCATTATATATATATATATATATATATGTATATATATATATATATATTGTTTGAATTAAAATATGAATAAAAATTTAATATATGATTTATTTGAAATATATTAGTAAATTAAAGTTATAAAAAGAGTGTAATAGGTTATCCATGGGTATACCCAAATCCAATGAAACCCGACAGAGACAAGGAGAGCCAACCCTCTCTGCCCCATTGCCATCCATAATCTAAAGTATTTTAAGGACGAAAAATAAAATAAGCATATTTTTTAAGGGTTAAAATTATTTCTTTTTTGCAGAAACGAAAATGAAAAAATCGCTTGTAAGGATGAAAAAAGTATTTAAATGAAAAAAGTATTTAAACCTTCTTAAATGGTTTTATGTTTTATTTTGAAGGGAAAAACATGACAAAAATAAAATAAAAAATATTAGCAAAATTGTATTTCTATCATTTAAAAAGTTAATAGGTCCAAAAAGAATTCTATACCTACGAAAAATAAACAAAAAAAGCTAAATTTTTATCATACATAATTACTAAATTTATTAATATTTTTCATATTTTTTATAAGCCTAATATTTTTCTTATTTACATAAATGCATTGTTTTATGAAGAGATAAAATATCCTTCTTTCTTATTTTTGTACCTAATCCAATAGACACAAAGAGAGAACGATAAAATAATATCTCTCAAAGAAAACAATGTTAAAAGAAGATGTAATTTTATTAATTTTCCTTGTCTTTTACTAATCTTTTCTTCTCCATCTAAGCATAACATAAATTCAATATGTTAAGACTACAAGCGTGATTAAGAGTGTGTTTGATGATTTAAAATCATTCATGGGAATATGAATTTGAAAATTTAATATTTTATATTTTTCATAAGCTTTAAAAAAATATTTTTAAATATCACTCATACAAAGAAAATTAGTAATCAATTTTTTTTACACACACACACACACACACACACACACACACATATATATATAATCTAAAGTGATTTAAAGAAAGAAGTGGATGGTGATTGTCGTGCGATTTGATACACTTTTAATGTAGTAAAGAAACACTTATCTAATACATATGGAAGACTAGGAAATATAAAATTTTACCGAGTATTTTTACTGAGGAAATGAAGCTAACATCATGTTAGTACACGAAAAAAGTTGTATATTTGACTCATGATCCATTGTATTTTCCAGCAAAAAGTTTTGGAAAGATGTAAGGAATTGATTAAAGACAATCTATAAGAAGAAAATTTTCTCTTAAGAAGAACTTACTGGACATTTTGAATCATATTATTGATAGTAAAGCAAGATAATTCACAAGTGCATGTGATGGTTTTGGTTTTGAAGATATAAATGAGAAAGGATTTTAATTATTATTCTTGATCTATCTATAGTGGATGATTTTATATAGGGTTATGAAAACTTGTTTAAAGAAGCAAGAAAAATATCTTATCGTTTATTAGAGTAAAAGTTCAAAATAGCAAATTAATTGTTAAACATTATTGATTAAATAATTAAATTGAACTTTTCACTTATAACTTTTCATTAACAATTTTTTATGGCAAATGGTATGATTCTTACACCCCAGTACTTTATCCTTGTTCTTGTGATCTTACACATTATTCATTACTTACGTGGAATGATAGTAATCATTGATTTTGAAATGAGTATATATACCATGATTGGATTAATATCAAGTAATGTCATATCGATAGGGTATTTTCACTACCCACACGATAACAATCTATTTTATAAAATGTTTCATTAAAAAAATTGCATCGTGATAGGCAAATATAACATTTCAAACTAATATTGGCTTGCTTAAAAAATGTCCAATTAATAGAAGGTTTTGACAAATAGGCTGGCATAGAATGACAAATGTAACATGAAAGTAAATAGTTACATACTCAGAGTTAAATAGTTTCATATAATACAACCAAAACATATCTCTATAGAGAGAATTCCTTATTTGTTGAGATCTCTTTCTAGAATCTCAAAACACGATAAATAAGAAATATAATACTATAATACAAAAGAAAAACTTATATAATTCATAAAACTTCAATATTCATATGATATTCAAACAAATACCTGATATAAGTGTAAGACAAATAATGCAACGGATTTCAACAAATTATATCAATAATAACACATCAATAGGGTGTAATTATCATCAATATAACATAAATATGAAAATTATCAAAATTATGTCATATAGAATATGATACTCAACAATAATCGCGTTCAAAGAAAACAAATAATGCTAAAAAATATTTTGAGTTAGCATGTGATAAACACAACTTTGTCTTCATAATAACCATGATATTAATTTCGTGATAGAGAGTACAATAACATACCTATTGCTTTTACTTGATTGAGTCAAGAATTCATAAGTGGACAAAAAAATTTTATATTTATCTCAAAATGGAACTCTAGAATTAATAAAATGTAATATACTCCCACTAAAATCAAAGTTAGAATATGATTACAAAATAGAGTATTATAACAAGTAACAAAAAAAATTATAAAGTTCTGCTAGAATTTTTCTAGAAACAATAATACTAGTATATCATTGCATATTTATAATCTCAAAAAGGATAAGAACAATTTATTTACAAATTTATCCATATATGGAATCATATGATAAGTTAAGAATATGTAATGTTATTTCGAGGTGAACATTAATTTTTTCTCACTTAAAAAAATATACAAATTTTTAGAAACAATGACACTCGTATCACTCACCTTTGTGCATAAGACCAATGAACTTTAATTACTTAAAGAATATGTAATGCAATTTCTAGGTAAAAGCTCCAAATATATAAATCAATATGACTCATCGTTTTTCTTAAGACCTACCAAATGAGCTTTAATGACTTAAAAAATGTCAGCTCGAGATAAAAGCATCAAACATAATAAACATTATTCATATAAAATACATTAATGCCTTGAAAAGGTTGTTCAACAAAAAATTCTTTAACAATAAGGTACAAGAGAATTTAATCCAAAATTTGGATTAACTTGACATAAAATATTTGAAATAATGCACAATTGTACCATTCACTTTATAAAACAAATATTATTTTCAAAATTTCTCTAACCAGGGAACATGATTAGAGAAAATATACTTGACACATATTTGTCACAAATTAAGAAAATAATAAATGGGTCTAGGTTTAAACAATGTTGTAGTGAAAAAAATAGAATGTATATCAAAACATTAAATTATGCCAATGCTAGATTTATTTGATGTAGACAAATGCCACAAAGTAATAGACAATTAACTACATACGTTTATTTAATTTAAATTTTGAAATAGATGATAATGTTGAAAATAGAATGAACACTTATGCAAATAACCAAGAGGGGGGTGAATTGGTTTTACCTCAGAGTTTTAAAATTTTCTTTCAAAAATATGTAACAGCGGAAGACTTTACAAAGATCGTATCTATTTAAAACCAACTGGAAATCAAATCACTTCATCAATCAAATTACTCTTGTGCATCAACCAAGTTTATATGATGAACAAATTCTATACTTCAAGAATTTAAATGAAATATAAACTGAAATCAAATGCACACAAGTTTTATACTGGTTCACCTTAACCCCGAGGCTACTTCCAGTTTTCTTCCAACCAAATCTTGGTTAGAGTTCCACTATAACAAATATATGTTCTTTACAAGCTTACAAATGATCTCTCTTACCCTCCTTAGGTAAAATTCAAAATCTACTTCCTATAGACTTTTCAAAAAACCAAGAACCAGATATCCCCTCTCTGTTCTTCCCTCTAGAAACCCTTTCTAGAAAAAGCTTTAAAGAAACCAAATGTTATATGGAAGTTACAGAACAATCAAACAGAAAATATTAATCAAACTCAAGCTTTAGGTACAAGAAATATATCACCTTATAATCCTCAGTATTTACAATGATATGAATGATTCAATCAACCTGAGATTATATGTAAAAGATGACTACCAATCTTTCTTGATCACTTCTTTAAGCACTAGCTTGAGAAATCCTTCAATCCTTAAGTATCAAGACTAAAAACTCAAGTAAATCTTCATAACACTCAACACAATTGATTATCTCACTAATTTCTGACTTGGGTACACTTGAGAGCTTTAGAGAATGTATTTCACAAAGTATGCACGAGTGACTTTTCTTTTTCCTTCTTTTTTCTACTCAGACTCAGCTTCTCTATTTATAAAAAAACTGTTTGAACTAACTATAATCGATTATTTCGTCAATGTAATCGATTATTTTAACTATTGTAATCGATTATTTTATCTATATAATCAATTAAAGTGTTCATCAGAAATCTGGAAATTTGTCACGAACAAAATAATCGATTAATTCACCTTGTAATCGATTAAGTCAGATAAACCAAGATTTCAATGCATATTAGTAATCGATTAATTTTTCATTTAATCGATTAACACAGACCATGTCTAAAACTTAACAATGCATATTTAATCGATTACGAATATCTGGTAATCGATTAAACCAGATGAACATGTTGTGTAAAATTATGCAGAACCTTATGTAATCGATTATTTCCCAAGATAATCGATTATCACAGGAAATTCCTTATCATGTGTAAAGCTTATTTAATCGATTACGAACTAGTGGTAATCGATTAAAGTGTTCATAAGGCATTTTCCAGATATCATACATATGCCTGTAATCGATTATTTTCCCAAGATAATCGATTAAAGCAGTGAAGAATTGTTTTATACAATTCCTAATGCCTTTAAGAATTTCTATCAATTTTCTTATTACCATATGATTAATTCCTATCATATAAATGTATGAATGCATGAATTTATCAATATCCAATGAGGATTATAAAGCTTTATCACTTGAACAAAGCTTAAACACAATTACATATGCCATCAAATTGATTGGGCATGTAAAATATCGAAACTCATTAACTTCAATCATCTTTGAATCCTTTGTTTCAGCTTCTTTAATTCTAACAAATGTGACCCAAGTAATAACAAAGAAGAAATAATTTGTGAGTAACTCCAATAAAAAGATCATAAGGAAAAATTTATGCCTCATAGTTTGTCTTATTCAAAGTTTTGACAGAATTAGGGAGGAAAACTGAACATCAATCAACATTATGTAACATTATGTGACTACAAAGACAAGGGAGAAAAAATTATTCACATAAGAGAATGCTAATTTTATCATGCATAATATATAAAATGACATCAAATTAATTTATCAATAGTGACATAATATTAGAGAGTACCCCATACTATAAAATTGCTAAAATAGTAGAAAATTGTCATAGAATTTGGATGTCCAAAATTTGAGAGTATGGTATTTATAATCTCAAACTAAGTCTCAAATTAATCAAATAAATATTTTCTGATGCCCAAAAAATTTAGATAAAATCACCAACAGTCTTAAGATATTAAACAAATAACATCTGCAACCAAATGGAACAAAAAATGACCCTAGAATGTGGACCATGTGCCCCCATGCATTAGGCCCGTGAGTGGATAAGTGAAACTCATCTTTCTCGTTTGGAAATAGCTAAAACGGGTTTTTTTGACCACGAAAGAAATCTAGTTTGATCTCCTCATTCCGACAATGAAAATAGATGAATAAGGGTATATTTTGTTCATCTTGAGTCAAGGAAGAAAAACCCTCAATTAATTTTTTAAATCGTCGAGAAAAGAGGGAGAAATCAAAAGAAAACAAAGAGGAACACATCACATTTGTCATGTATAACTCGCGAATCATATTTTTACTGTTACTCTTTTAATTTTGAATGATAATTAATGTTTAAGCATGAGTTTTGTTTGAAATCCTCTGATCTAAAAAGCTTTCGATCAATTTAACAAATCATTTACAAATGGAGGAGAAATCGAGGAAGAATGGGAACACGTTTTTGTGGACAACCTCAAAATCTTTTTTTTCTGCAAAATTCTATCAAATTTGTGAACAAGAATTTGTTTTCTTCAAAAGGTTTTATTCAAAATCCACTGTTCTAGAAAAGCCCTAAATCAATTTTGGAAAACAAAATCCACATTAGAGTAATTAGATTTGAAAGTTACGAGCTCTATAAATTTCGTGAGAAAATAAAACCTTTAAATTCTCTAAAATTTGTTCACAAAATCTTGATATATTATTCCAATTACAACAATAAACAAAAGTCCTCAAACAATTTTGTATTTCATACATAAAATATTAACGTTCTTTGTTCAATGAAATTTGAAGGAAAATAAAAGGCGTTGTGAATTGTTTTATCGCATACTAGATATTAGAACCATTATTTTTAATTTCATGAATTGAAGAATAAATTAAAATAATTAGGTTGACACAATTAACAACTACAAAATGTAGCTGAGTTGACTCTGTACCAGTTGATAGAAAACTATAAAACATCGACACATATAGATAAAATTTATAACATGTGAGTATAGCCATAAAATCTAAAAGGGTTTCAAAGACATACTTGAATTCGCAGTCATCTCTATGAGTGTGGCTTGATAATAGAGTCCTTAATTAACCTTGAGAAGATTACTACCCACTCTCTAGGGGATTGTTTAAGAATGTGACCAAGAGACAATCATAAAGAATTAATTTGCTTAATGGGATAACAAATTTATAGTCTCCTAGCAGTAGGTAGAGATCTCTCAATGGACTATTTGCTAAATGATAGATCCAATCAATCACAGGGTCAATCTTATCCTTAATCTCAACTAAAACAATTTGTGATCCACATATGATGATTATCGTATCTTTAGTTGTCAATTGATGAACCTAAAAGATAGTGTATTAACTATTGATTGATACTAATCCACAATAAATATTTTAGCAAGTAATGATCTAAGAATAATAGAGGAAAAGGGAGTATCTAAACTTGTTGATATCTTTTCTTCACCAATATAAAAAATGTTACGATTCATGGTGGTGTTGGCATTGGCTTACATGTTTGACAAGAGAGAATTAATTTGATTAAAATCTGTTGTGTGCCTATCACCCTTTTTGTTTGTTTCTTAGAATGCTTATTTTCTTATTTGATTAATGTCCTTTTGTACAGTCCAAAATAGTAAAATGACACATGGCCACCTCATAAAGGTCATCGTAATACAAGTGGACACCTTTCACATAGACATAAACTGTGTCTACATTCCTCCATTACGAAGTCTACCTCCTATTACGTTCACCAATGCAGATTTTGAGGGAATCAATCCTGTAAACCAAGACGACCCTATGGTTGTTTCTCTCATAATCACCAATTTCAAGGTGACAAAAGTACTCATTGATCAAGGTAGCTCCGCTGACTAAAGACTTTCCAGAAGCTAGAGATCTTATCAAGCTCCATGCAGCCTTATCCAGATCCATTACTCGGTTTCGCAGGAGAAAGGGTAGAAACCTTGGGCTATGTCGACCTAATGACCACTTTTGGTCAGGGTTCTTTATCAAGGAGCTTTATCATCAGGTATCATATTGTAGATGTCGATACATCCTACCCTTCCCTGATAAGTAGGAAAACATTAAACGAGTTGGGCGCTATCGACCCCCCACTTGAAGATGAAGTTTCCTACTATAACAGGGAAAATTGTCACTGTAAAGGCAGATCAAAAGCAAGACAGACAATGTTATGTCGAAAGCCTTAAAGTGGTACCATATCCTCCCAATAAACAGTCAGTCAAACATCGTACCACTTCGGGGGGTACCACTCAGGTAATGAATATAGACAAAGAGTCTACCCCTTATACACTGATAGTGTACATAGCTCGCCATGATGAAGCCTTCGACGTGGACGCGATGATAATATCGACAAAGGACCAAAACCAATCGAAGAGCTAGTCAAATTGTAACTCGGGCCCAAACCTGGACAGTGCACGCAGCTTAGCAAAGAGCTTACCAATCATGAGTACAAGCAAATAGCGGACGTGATCCGCAAAAATGCATCTCTATCCGCTTGGCAGCCATCCGACATGTCAGGTATTGATCCTAACATCATCTGTCACAAACTGGCCATATGTCCCCAGGCCAAGCCGATAGCACAAGAGAAATATGGGAGAAGAAAGACAGAAGGCCGTAAAAGAAGAGGTAGAAAAGCTGCTTAAAGCTAACTTTATTAGAGAAGTCAGGTACTCTACCTGGCTTGCCAATGTTATCATGGTCAAAAAAGCAAGTGGAAAGTGGCGCATGTGCACAGATTTCATAGACCTCAACAAGGCATGTCCAAAGGACGCATATCCATTACCCAACATCGACAGACTGGTCGATGGAGCGTCCGGATTTCATATCTTAAGCTTCCTGGACGCATATTCTGGTTATAATAAATTAGAATGCATTCTCCAGATGAAGAGAAGACGGCCTTCATTACTGAAGATGCCAACTACTGCTACAGAGTCATGCCTTTTGGCCTCAAGAATGCCGGGGCGACATATCAGCGACTAATGGACCGCGTATTCAGAAAGAAGATCGGATGTAGCATCGAGGTCTATGTAGACGACATGGTCGTCAAATCCCAAAGCGTAACCCAACATGTGGCAGACCTTGAAGAAATATTCGAAAAAGTTCAGAAATATGACATGCGTCTCAATCCCAAAAAATGCACATTCGGGGCAAGCGATGACAAGTTCCTTGGCTTCATGATCACACACCGTAGAATAGAAGCCAATCTGGACAAGTGCTTAGCCATCCTACAGATGCATAGCCCGGCCAGCGTCAACGAAGTTCAGAAATTGAACGGAAGATTAGCGACCTTATCAAGATTCCTTCCGAAACAAGACAGAGTCATTCCTGTGGGATGACACCTATGAGCAAGCATTCGAGGAATTCAAAAAGACAATAGCTGCTCCAACTGTCTTGAGTCGACCTCTATAGGGAGCACCATTGCTCTTATACTTCTAAGTTGCGGATGAAGCTGTCCAGATTCATGTTCATAAATCCAAACTAAAATTTAAAGTTTTGGTCGACCTATGAAGTTGTCAACCTTAACACACCCTGTCCACCCTTGGGGCTAACAATACTCATTAAATTACTATGACACTGGACATCTTACTTCTATGCCTTTTTACCCTCTTTTGCCCATAAATTGGCTCAGAGGCTGGGGGGCTTATGTACAGTCCAAAATAGTAAAATGACATGTGACCACCTCATAAAGGTCATCGTACACGTGGACACCTTCCACATCAGCACTGCTACATTAATATGTGCTTATTGAGCCTCCAAGTGTCAACTCGAACACACATGTCCAAGTTCCCTGTCAACATTACTAAAGGAGCGCGGACGTCGACCTTATACAGGAGCACGGACACCAACAATATTATCTCCTTATTAACAGCATATCAAATATGCCAGGATATTCAAATAGGTGCAACCACCTTATCCTATAAATATCCCAATAAGTTATCTACAAGTTGTTACTTATCTACAAGTAACAATATATCAACAGATTATCAATAAACAACGACCCAATGCCAATACTCCACGCTATAAATACAACCTTACAGGTTCTCTCTAAACCATCTAAAACATAGTACACTTCGGTACATAATACTTGAATGCATTACTCAAGTCACTCATTTTCTACATCTTATACTGGGTTCTGACACTCAATTATTCTTTAATAATTGATGTACTTAGTTGAGCGTCAGAGTGTTTTTCCTTTGTTTTGCAAGTCCCTCCTCTAAGCAAAGCCTACTCCCACTTCCCGGCACTACAAAATTTGGAATCCACTTAGACCACTCTAGCCCACACGTGAAATTTCCATATTTTGGTAAGAACACCTTTATTGAAGTTTGTTGAGATATTCTGTTTATCATGGAGATATGATGGAGATTTGGTTTACATTGTTTCTCTTCATATTTGATTTGTATCCATAGTAGAATGAATATGTGAAGCAAATGAAAATGACTTTACTATGGTAAAATAAATTGTTTAATCAATGAAACTTACTATAAGAGATCATTTTATGCATATTATTTGAGCATCATGATGTGTTTTGCCGAATGGATGAATATGCTTTAGTAGGCACTTCATCTAAAAGTATTTCTAAGAGTGTGAGCTTGGATGAAGCTAGAAGGATGGCTTTGAAACACATTGAAGCTTTTGTCCTTATGTTCTCTAATCCACAAGCATTTGCAGTTGTTGCTATATCATCTACTCCTGCAACATTATAATAGGTTACCGAAGGTCTGCGTATTTAGGAAGCAAGACATTTGAGATGTAGGTATCTTTTCCTCCTTATACTCTAGTAAAAGTAGTTGTTCATCAAAGTTGTACCTTGCTACCTCATACACAAGTCTTATTTATTTGATGATGCAAAGCCATTCTCAGTTTCCTGTTTCTTTGGTTTACGTTGTTTTGGTGTCAAAATTTTATTTGTTGCAATAGTGCATACAATTTTAAGTTTTTAGCACTTAAAATTTTCTTCCTTCATATGTATTCATGCAACTCATATATAGTGGATATTTTGACCAATCACATTTTGAATACTTGCTTCATGAAAGTATAGTGAATATTAAGTCAGACGTGAACAAATTTATCTACATGTTTTGTTTTCTTCTTTTTTCAAAGTGTATATTTTTACTCAACAACAATGTTTAACTGAGAAGTTTCCTACATGTTTAATTCATGGAACATTAAGACTAAGAGTTACAAAATTATTATGTATGTTTGTTATATAAATCCTACTTTTAGCATGTTGTTTACTACGTAAAAGCAAGGAAGTCCAATTTTTGTGGCTTGTGCCTCTTTCAGTGTAATGCTTGCTAGGTGAAATATGGGTAGGATTATGTTTATAGCTTTTCTCTTGCATTAGTGATAGATGTATAATATATCACAAGCATAGAGGTTGATAAAGTTCATTATTTTTCCAATTCTCTTTGTTTCTATGTTTTCCTTTATTTTTTAATAGTGTACCGTACAAAATGATAAAATTACACGTGGCCATTATTGTGGGTCACTGTACATGTGTCCGTCTTCCATGTTAGCTCTGCTATAGGAACTGCACATATGTCCGTCCTCAGTGTCAACCCTGTTACAATGACAACGCACTTGTCCGCCCTCCGTGTCAGCCTTACTACAGGAGCGCGGACGTCAACCCTCTATAACCGGGTCTCCTGGGCCAACAATAGCTTATCTGTTATGCTTATTCAAATAAGTGTAACCACTTTATCTCCTAGAATATCTCTAGCTATCTCCAAGGGATTATCTACATGCTGGTACTTATCTACAAGTAACAACATATTTATAAGGTACACATTATTTCCTATTTGAATTATATAACTGCTATTATTTGTTATCTTATCAACAAATTAATTATCAAAGAAAGGCCCATACTCCATGCTATAAATACAGGTTCTCTCTAAACCTTTACTTATGCTCATATTCATCCGATACACTCTCAAAAAATCTCCACTCTCTTAACTCAGTTATTCTTCTATAATTGATGTACTTACTTGAGTGTCGGAGTCCATTCCTTTGTTTTGTAGGTCGCACTCCTTAACAAAGTCGACTTACCATCCGACGTGCAGAGTTTGGAACCCACTTGGACTCCGCCTATCATTATACATGAAATTTTCAGATTTTGGTAAGAACAAATAGGATTGCTTAGGCTCTAAAGTTCTAATTTCATTAACATTTTATTTTTTGATCATCCATTCATGAATTATTTATTTTGGAAAATCTACTATATTTTATTTGATTGTTTCTTAGTGGTACTGAAATTGGAAGATCCATCACTATGCTATGGAATTCATCATCTATACTCAAGGCTTGTGCAACATTTTCTCTTCTCCAAGTAACTATAGGAAGTAGCAACATACTTAGTTTTCTTTTTTATTTTTATATTTGTTTCAAATATTGATTTTCCAATGTGTTGATAATTCAATTGTAGTTTACAATTCATGGTGAACGACATGCCATGCACCATGGTAGCCTTATACAGAGCTTGGGAGCAAAAAAAGTTATGTGTGGTGCAGCCACAACAACAATTGCCCCCCTTGAAGCAAAAATCTTTTCTAGAATTATTCTTCATAATCTTGAGTATCATCATATAAAGAAAATGATAGTGTAGATTAGTTCATTTATTGTTTACAATCCGCTTTCTCAAACCATTTTGGACTTGTAATATTTCATGTGTACACAAACTGGCCAATGTGTCATAAGAACACTAGTCGGTGACCATGATGTGAAGCAAGTTATAAATTGATGGTGTTTATAATTGACAAGTTAGAAAACAGTTCTTGTTGAGATATATTTATTCCCCCTTAAACCAATCTCTTCATGTCAAGGTTGCAACCTATAGACACATTGACATAAATTTTATGGCCTTGATGGTTTTTCTTCTTCGTTGTATTATTCTAAAGTATTATTTATAATTATATGATTAGAGATATTTTAAAGGCTCGTTAAAGTTTGGGTTCATTTTAGGCTTTTAGTTTTAGACCATAAAACATTTATGCTTTTAGTTAAAATTTGCTATGATTTAAATTTAAAAATTATTATTATTATTATTATTATTATTATTATTATTATTATTATTATTATTATTATTATAAAGACAAGTACAATTGTGTTTGTTTGCACTTTTATTAAATTTTAAATAAAAGTATTTTATTATTTTATTTTATTCTTAGACTATTTTTTTATAAGGTTTAATTATCAATTTCGTCTTCAAATTATTTTAAATGGTTCAATTTGGTACGCAAAATTTTAAAAGCTTCAATTTGGTCATCAAGTTCTTAAAAGTGAATCAATTTAGTCCCCAATTTTTTAAAAGGTCCAATTTGATCCTTAAGTTTTTTTAAAAATGAATCAATTTGGTCTCCAAATTATTTAAATTTTATTCTTAAGCTCTTAAAAATTTGGGGACTAAATTGATTCATTTTTAAGAATCTGTTGACCGAATTGGACCTTTTAAAAATTTGGGGACCAAATTGATTCACGTTAAAGAAATTGAGGACTAAATTGAACTTTTAAAAATTTGTGGACCACATTGGTAATTAAGCATTTTTATAATTTAAATTCTAGTTAATTTTAAATTAAATTTATTAACTTAAATAATCTTGTTACTATAAACTTAAGGTTTTTGAGAAATAAATACATTATGTATTGATAGGTTTGCTAAATTTTTATTTTTAACTACCTTAAAAATCATATATCAAAATTTGATTGTAAGAGAATACTAGAATGTGTAACTTGTTGTTACTATTAGTCTGTTAGATTAATATTGATTCAACATTGTTAGTAAGCCTTATATCTCCTTATAATTATCTCTACGATATTATCATACATCAACACAATCATTCTTTTATTTTTTTAATACTTGATTTCTTTTTTTCTAATTCTAAATTGGAGCTTGAAAAACCCTAACTCTTGGATTTTGATCTTAATTCACTATAAATTCCTTCTAACAATGGAGAATGTTGAAGTTCCACTACCAATTCATTGAACACCATTGTCTTTCTTATGTTCAACAACAATTTTTTATCGTTCACATCACCTATGTAGTTGAACTTGACAATAAAAACTTCCTTATGTTGAAGTAATAAGTTCAGTCTTATCTTGAAATCATATCATAATGAAACAATCAATAATTTTAATATTAATAGATTAACAATATAAAACTTTTTTACCGTGACACTGCATAGAAATTAAACTCTTTAAAAATAGCAATAATTGTCATCAAAATAAAAATAAATAAATTGTGTATTTTGTTTATCATATTGATTTTTACTTGCTTTTTTCTTTTCAATTTTTCTTAACCATTTTGTCAAATAATCAATATTTCTCAGCACATGTTTATGCGTGTAAGAAAATAATGTTGATTTCTTTTAATTTATTGAAAGAAAAAAGAGAAGGGAAAGGATGTTTAAGACATGATAGTGCAAATTAAACAAAATGTTAAATAAGAATTGAGTATGTAGTTGAAAGATAAAATAAGTACAGAAAAAAGTTGTATATCAAATTTTGTTATTCTTATCACCACCATCATTATTGTTTTCATAGTCATAGAAGTATGTTGTTTTACAAGATATGTTATCATATTGATATAAAATATTACATTATATCTACTTTTAAGTTGTATATTAAGTCATACAATATGTAATAACATATTCTCCTACCAAATGTCTACCTAAACCCTCAACAACTTACATTTTTGTCTTCTTTTGCCAACCTTAATTGAACATTTTTTATCGATCATTTATTTGACAACCAAAAATAAACGTTCAATCATGATGCACATTGAACTCACAAATTTTTCCTATTTCTTCAATGATTCCTCACATATATATATATATATATATAGCTCTCATTCATATTGTAACCATATTTTCCTCTACAACATCTCACCCTCTATTATGCAATACCATCCAAAGGTCATGCGCAAACAATGCGGCTTCTAAAGTTGGAGTCAGGGAGGCTCCAACGACAAATGATGCAACCTTCGAAGGTTGAACCTTACTACATAGGTTTTCTGTTCTGAAGTTGGAATACACGAATCAAACGAAAAATGATGCAACGTTAGATAGTTGAACCTTACTGCGATATCTATGATATTTTGTTTTAAGTATTCTTATGCAGCCATTTTTTTTCTAGTTCTTATTATGATTGTTCATTTCTCCTTTCATTTGTATCAGTGTTGTCATTTGGTCCTCAAAAGGTATGTTTTGATACTATTTTTTGAAATAAAATATGTGAAACAAATTAATTTTACATGTTACGGGAATGTGGATAATACTAACACCACAAAAACAAACATTTGTTCCTTATTCCTTTTTAGTTTTTGCCATATACTCTAAAACACTTATTATTATTTGTATTGTTGCTACATTTGGATATATCGGTTTTGCCATTTACACTGAAAGATGTATGTCTTTTAGTTTGTCCACATATATATGCTTTGTCGAAAAAAAAGCAAAATTGTTAAATTTATTTTGGTTTTGTTAATTTTTCAATGGTCTTTAATGTCTTAGACAGATACATTTGTGTGTTAATACTAGGTATGTGCACGCCATGTGTTTGATGAATTGTTTCAATGTGTTATTTAGTAATATTTGTGAGTGAATACCATAAGGGAGGCATAGATGGTGGTAAGGTGAAGCCTAATTATTCTACGATAATGAACATAACATTAAGACATTGCATATTTGCATTTGGCAACTAAGTCATAAACAAATGATAAATATTGCATGGGCTTTAGGTACTAAACTCTCTTAAAACAAAATCAAATGTCAAAAAGTGTCTTTAGTTATTATCCTTATAGGTAAATTTAATTATAATGATTAGTTGATTTCTTTTGTAGTTAATTTTATATTCATTCACTTGCTATTACTAAGTGTTTTTAAAATTATTTTGTTGTTAAATTTGTATGTAAATAACATTTAGTTGTTTTATATAGGTTGCATAATCCATAAGATGATGGCGTGAGGAAGCTAGTCTCTTTTAATCATGTGTTGCTTGTGATACATCACCATCAAAGGTTGGGTGCTAGGTACTACAATTTATTCTTAAGGTAGTCCAAGATATAAAAAAAAGCTCATTCCACATGCATTTTGTTTTACTCGATGTCTTTTAAATTAATTTCTTTATATATATATATAAAGTTAACACTTAATTTGGTACGAACTAAGTTTCTTACAAAATAAGGAATTGTTTTATAAA
This sequence comes from Glycine tomentella, assembly GCA_007407185.1. Taxonomy (NCBI): domain Eukaryota; kingdom Viridiplantae; phylum Streptophyta; class Magnoliopsida; order Fabales; family Fabaceae; genus Glycine; species Glycine tomentella. The sequence goes on from PYAF01006168.1 coordinate 67,144, forward strand.
ATAAAATAAAAGAAATAAGTTTATATATAATTGAAAACAAATCACTTGGTGTTTTTATAATTTAAACTTGATAATCAAAATTTTGTTCTAATTTTAACTAAAGACTAACCTCTTGATAGGCAAGCTATATAAGCGAGAAGGTGGTGGCAACAAATAACAACCACACTTTTAATTTTTTTTTTATGCAATTAAAGTCTAAATGACATTAGACATTGCACATTTGCATCAAGTAACTAAAGCTAAAATCAAATACTCCATAGTGCTTGGGCTTTAGGTAAAACACTATTCTTAAAATATATTCCTAAGGAAAAGAAGCCTCTTTATCTTCATAGATTAGTTTCAATGTTTTATTTGTTCCCATACTTTGAGAAATAGAATTATACTCTCCAAAAGATATGACAACAAACTTATAAAATTAAATCAGTTTTACATTCCTACTTTTTTTTATACTACCAATAACTTGCTTCCTATCTATTGTTTATCAAGGTTTAAAATAAAGTGACTATAAGGGAATATTAGTTTCGGTAAATTGATCTAACCATTTCTTAAAAATGTATTTGCTAATAAAATATACTTGAACCATATTGAAGTCTTCTATAATAACCTAACCATGAACTCTAAAATTCTACCTATACATTTTTTAAATCATATTATAGTACTTTAGTTTTTTGCATTGTTAAGTAGCTATGGTGATCCAAATTTAAAACTAACATATATTCTTTTAGGATTATTCCATTCATTTAGATATTCTATTCTTTATTTTTTTTTCTCTTCCTAGGTGTCTTATAGCATAATAGGTGTTCATGAAATATTTTTCAAATACATAAAGAAAACTATTATTTCTTTGAAAGTGTTTAAAATACTTCCTTCCCTAGCTATCTTATCTCTTTTTTAGCTTATAATATTTAAAACCTCCAATAAACCAAATAAAAAAATTACACAGTACCACAAAGCACTACACCTATAATTGGATGAAAATGTAAAGACTATTTACATTGTCATATATTCTAGTTCACAAAATTCAATTTTACCAAGTGAACAAACCTGACTTACAACTAATTTCTTATTTGTTGCTCATCATCATTTTTCTATGTCTCAACATTGCTATGAATGTTCTCCACTATCACAATAAAATGAATAGAAATTGTCTTTTGTTTTGTACTATAACAAACACAAGATCTCTAATCTAGATGATTGTCTCTTAATTAGTTATTCCACACAAAGGATAAAATAGTTTCGTATTTCACATAAACATTCTAAATATTATAAAGATATTAGTAAAGAACATAATTATAGTAAATACAAGAGGAAAAAATGATTTTGTTTACTTTGTGATAGAGAATATTTATTGAAGGTAGGAGTTTTGTGGCCAAGACTATGTCAACCTAAAGTGAATGAAACAACAACTAATCTTCAGATGAATCTTTCAAACTTTGCCGGTTAATTTTGTTGTAGGTGATCACTCTTTATCTTGGGTCTTCAGTAATTACTGAATCATAAGAACACACAAATCATAAGTATACATTTAATTAATATAGTGACATCAAAGAATAATTTGAAAGATAATACATCCCTAATGAATGATATTAGATGTAATCATCAAGCCATTGTTTATCACTAATTCATTTGCATTTCATTGTAGTCTTACCAAGACTTGTATATGTAGTTTATATTCACAAAGAATTTGATGCTTATGCATTGTTGGTGTAAAACTCTTTTACACTCTTAATCAATTAAAAATCATTGTTAGTATTACTTTGAGGTAGTTATTATAAAAATCAACAAACTTATATAAGGTGGTTGTAATTGGATGACAATGTAATTATCATTTACTCATTTACTAACAATTATCGTACATACATGTGTTTTTAACATACAAGAAGTTGGATTGAGTATTAAAACAACCCCACCTTTTATAATTTTTTTCAACATATTAACATGAAATGAAACCCTTGTTGAATTTGATTGTGATTCTCACACAACGAAGAAAGGTTAAAGTGTGTTGTTTCAAGATTGAATTAACTAGACAAAACCCCAGTCATATATCAATAAGGAAAAGATGACAAATATAATGACCCTCACAACTAAAGTGTTGAGACAAAGATTAAATGAAGTATGTAAAGATTATGTTAAGTGTAAAAAGTCTTATTATGCCAAGCAAGTCAAGTAAAACTCTTAATAGAGAATGATATAAGTTGTAATGACAAGATTAATAAGAGGTGAGGATTAAGGTGTGTGATTAAAGATCTATGGCCAAGGTA
>PYAF01006168.1:69504-79731 GCA_007407185.1 Glycine tomentella
TGGGGTTATTGGTCCGATTTTAATTAGCATCGCAGTATCGTATTATGTGAACATGTTGGGAAAAGATTTTGAGAAAATGTTTTGGAAAAATTTAATCACGATTTCTATACTATGTTTCCAAAACGGATTTTAATAAGTCTTCCGCTGAAAACTCTATTACCAAGATGAGTAACAACCGGAGTACTACGGGGTGTTACAACAAAGTTTCATTATTGGTAATGATTATGCATATAAAACAAAAGAGATGGGAAAAAAGAATCAAGTTAAATGAACACACATTTGAAGAGGAATTAGGTTACTCACCTTAGGCCATTATGTTTTGATATTTGTAATATACTTGAGTAGCATCTCAACCACTTCTGATGAGACATTTGAAGTTGATTTCTTTAAATATTTAATCTTAGCATTTGTATCCTCCTCAAGCCTTTTTACATTAGATCTAGAACTCCCAGTGTTCTAAGGAAACACAACCCAATAGCAAAGTAGATAAATATTGTAAATCCAATGGAAACATATCATATTTGAATTTTGACCTATAATACCTTAAACACCATTTATGTACCTCTGAAATTGACTTTTGATACTCATCTTCCATGTGAGATCTATATTGTGTTGCCTCCTTCTCCGCCTCATCCTTTGCTTGCTTTAACCTTTGAGTCCTTACTGAAAAATTTTGAACTCAAAATCCACTCATTCATTCATATTAAATAATAAATTTTATATATAACAAGTGTAGCTTTAAATTGTAGAGTCAAGGTTGCATTTTTATCGCGTTTCTTGATATTGCAAGAAATTATAGGCAAATGTGGTTGAAATTGTGATCGTGTTTTTGGTTGCAAACACTTAAAAACTTTGACGTTATGACCAAAATCATGGTTGTATACCATTTTTTAGAACCTTGATAACAAGACTACAGAAAATAAAAATTGAGATCTTACAATTTCTTGCATTATAAACAATATGTTGGGCTTCTTGTTCAGCAGTTAGCAACATCTGAATGCCTCCTTGTCCTTTAAAGGGATCCATGGTAACTATATATCAACAAAATCAACAATCAAAAAACCTATTATGATTGTAAATTCAATTTTTATGGTTTGATCATCATCAACATTTAACTATTATACATAAAATGAGAAGAGTCTTAAGAAACATAACATCAATTTCTTACCTAAATAAAGATAATTGTTCCAAAACCTTGGTGTGTGAGGGAAAACTTTGATGTCATTTTATGAAGATTATTGTTCTCATAATAACTCTCCGAAAGCAATGGAAATAGTTTTGTTGTGTACCAAGTCAAACGGCATAGTTTGTGTTGTCGAACTGTGAAATGGTTTGTTATACGAAAAACGTGTTAAAATAATTAACCAAAGAATTTACATTTATTTGTTAATTTTGAAAAATTACTTAAATATGAATAGTTTATTATTTTAATTAGTTGAGGAGCACATTTGAAAACAAACTCCTCCTCAACCAATGATAATATGTATATTTTTGTTTTAGTTTTTCTAAATGAATAGATTAATATTTAATTTTTTAATAAATTAAATATTTATATAAAATTTGTTATCAATGTTATTCATTCAGACAACTTTATTCAAAATATAAAATTTATTTAAATTATATGTTTTTAAATGCTTATTATAATTTATTAAAATTATATGTAAGATTGAATTACATGCAAATGAATAAAAAACATTAGTAAAACAACATCACTCACACTCACAAAAAACTATAGGAATAGGGATATGATGACCAACAATGACAAAATGAAAAAAGGTATGAAAAGTGAGAAAAGAGAATGCAACATGGCAATTGGAAGAAGGAAGGATAGTGGATAATTTTTAAATAAAAATTAAGAAATAAATGTGAAGAGAAAAAATAGAGATTATTTTGATCAAGGTTTATGTTGATGGTGAAAATTATTTCGATCTAGTGGAATTTTGATTTAAGTTAATCTTCAATTTGATATGACTTTCCCACCTTTGATTCTAACAAATAATGTGTATTTTGAGACTTTAAAATAAAAAATTACTTGAGTTCTTTTTATTCAACTAACAATGTTTAATTTTCAATTCAAAGATATATATGAGTGTTTGATAAGAACAAGCTTATAACTCCTATATATATAAGGAAAAGTTTATAACTACCTTAAGCTTATAAGTTAGGAGCTAAAAAGTTGAATACTTATAAATTAATTAGGAATAGAAAAAACTTAAAAGTTACTAGACTGATTTATTAAACACACTAGAGTGAATCAAAATCTCAAATCAAGAATTTAAGATTTTGATGCACAAATATTTATTTAAAGAGTTTAATGTCTATGCACTGACTGTCATGCTATCATAATCTACCATTTGAATTATTTTAAGATAATTATTTTAAAAGTCAACAAATTTACTATACATTATGGATTGCAATTGGATGATTGTATAAAACTTTTTTACATTGTCAATTCATAACCATTTTTTTATTATCTAAATTTCATTTGTTAAAATCAAATTCCATTAAGATTTTGGTTGTGTGCTCGAATAAGTATGAAATCTTGTATATAAAACATATAATTATGATTCTAATATGTATATTATTGTAATGTAAATCCAAAATTTGCTAATATGTAGATTCTAAATTTATAATTTACTATAACTAAAAAAAAATGTTCCCAAACTATAATTAATTGAATCCTTAAATAAAAGGAAAAGTTGGTAATTTCATAAAGAAACAAGAGATTAAATAAACTACAAATGTAATTGTATGAATTGAAAATAAATGTAGTAAATTGGAAACAATAAATATGCAAAGTAAAAATATATTGAAATTTAAAGGAAATAAAACTTCAAAGATCTATTGAAAACTTAAATTTCTTAAAATTTAACTTGCACAATAAAGTAAATTTGAATAAATAACTTAAAACATTAAGAGATAAGAAGAAAATTATGAAATTAAAAGCAAGTAACTAAAAAGCAAATATATTGCAATGAATTGTAAATGAAAAGTGAATAAAATGCTTGTAATGTAAATTGAAGATTAAAACAAAAAGGAAGCTAGTAGAAGAAGAATTACAAAAAAAAAAAAAATGACTTGAAATGTAAAGAAATTTAGAAATAAATAGAAGCGAGTAAGTTGTAACACCCTTCCAATTACTATATTATGCCTAGGTCATAATAAGTAACTAGAAGATGTTAACTTTCCTAACATATAATTTTTAACCAAAATCGATTGAGAAAAGCTTATCTCAATATTAGAAATTTAATTGTGTTATGAAAATTACGCTTATATAGAGCCTGTAGAGACTTTTTGGTCTATTTAATAAATTACAAACTTAGTAATAACTTGTCAATAATATTTCATACAATAATATTAGTGTCCATATACTACAAAGCATATAGGAAAATACAAAAAATCTGCAACATTAAAAGAAATTTTCTAGTTTGTCTCCAATTTGTAGCTGCTCCTCCCGATTTACCTGTCTAGAATGACATGGGAACACACTAAAATAATGAGAATTCCAAAGAATTTCCAGTAGGTGAAGACTGACTTATCATACAGTGTCATCGTCATCATTCCAGCTATTTTGATTTATTAAGAAAACATGTGAACAGTTATAGTTGATTTTAATTTCATAAACATATAACCCAAAGTAGATTCATTTTATTCACAAACACTTAAAAATAATCTCATACTTCATTATTAGTGCAAGCATAATTTTCAATCATGACAATGCATAGCTTTTCTTTATTAATCTCTTTTTTAATACCCTAAACTAGACAATGAGCTCATTACTAGATTTAAGTTCCTCCCACAGGGTTGTGCATAGCTTAATTGTATCACCCTTTGAGGTCTCATAGGGTCATGCTCAGCTTAATTGTATCACCCTTGGATCAATGTCTTTCCCGCAGGGTCGTGCTCGGCTTAATTGTATCACCCATTGGGTACCATCAGGTCGTGCTCAGCTTAACTGTATCACCCTTCAGGTATTATCTTTCTTTAGTATTTCCCTCAGGGTCGTGCTCGGTTTAACCGTATCACCCTTTGAGCACCATCAGGGTCGTGCTCAGCTTAACTGTATCACCCTTCAGCTCTTATCTTTTTATCTTTCTTAATGCACATGACATGCTCAATGTAACACCCCGTATGCATCTGATGTATTAACAATTACTTAATCAGATTAATGCAGTAGTTAATTTAAAATCAATAATTAAAACCCAATGGAAGCGCTTTAATAAAAACATGATGTCATCGCCATTTCCTTTCAAAATCGTATTTCTTGATTCATTATGTATGGTACGTATCCACAATTACATGTACGAATACCACAACGCCAAAAAAAAAGCATTCTCAATCCAGATAACATAAAGAATGACATATAAAGACAATAAAGTCATACAGTTATAACAGGAGAATCAGAAACCATATATCTCAATATGGGTATAAATATATACATCAGAACAACCACAGTGGTTATACAAAAGAAATGACACCCAATGCCATGATCTCACAGATCACATCCTCACACAAGGGTACAAAATATATAGCGTTTATATATCACAATCCATACATGATCCAAACATATGTGTACATACACATCTACCCTCGCAAGGGTACAAAGTACATCATATATATAATCAATGAGCCACAGTGCTCTCAAAATACTACCAAGCAGCTACACAGAGTCCGTCCCTTCTGGGGCCTCCCGCCCTGGGACTCATCATCTCTGCGAGATGTATCACCTGCAAAAACAAAATCCCCACACACGGGGTGAGATACAATCTCAGTAAGCTCAGAGTTCTTGGAGGCTTCTCCTCACCCTGGCTCACTTTCATGATACACAACATCAAAGGCATCACAACACCAGGCCTCCTGGTCCTCACAACAACACATAGACATTCTCTAGCTCTAATGTGTATCTGCGGTACTACGCCTGCCAAAGATGCATCATCATCAGCATCAGGACTCTCAGTCCTCAGTGTGAGACCGAAACTCACACTCGTGTCATCCAATCGGGAGCCACCCCTTTACACGTGGATGCACGTATATGACACCTCCGAGAATAGGCTTCAACCGCGACGGGACTATCTATCTCTGGTATTAAGGGATCATACACCCTTTACATGAGCAAATTGACTAGGAGTTGCGCTCCACTCCTAGGGAGGTCCATATCTATCTAACTGGCCAGAAGATCTATCCGAAAGGCAACCATATACAAGCACATAAAACAAGCATACATATTATCATGAGGAAAGCTGTAACATCCAATTCAATGCATATGAATCATGTATGCAACCATCATTCCCTCGGAGTATGGTGGAACTCAAGCAGTGGGAAACACTCCCAAGAACAAAGAACTTACTTGGCAAAGCCGTGCGCTGCTGTTCAATCCCTAAATTATGGTCTCCGCCACTGACACCCTCGATGTCATGCCCTATACAGAGGCATACAAGTAATCAACAACGGTTCTCAATCGTTAGAATGAAAAGAAACACTATTGTTTTCCATTTAGACCTCATTTTCCTCTATCTTAAAGTTATAAGGAATAATAGACTAATTAGTGACTTACAGACCCCCTGTAGGATCTATCTCAGCCTAACCAAGGCACTAGAGTCTCCCTAAGACTCTACATCAACAATTCAAAGGTTCAATACCCTAACCATACCACATTTCAAAGATTATCAAATTGGCTAAAACGGTTACTTCAACACAATTTCACCGTCTATATAGCCTCCTGAGCACATATTGTAAAAGCACCTAGGCTCATAAATAGTATAATCTCATCAATTTGACCAACATTTAGCCTACTCATACATTTCTCAGAACCAAATTCCAAAGTCCATAAAATTTATATATCAAGGCTAATCATTCATCACAACAACCTTCTAAGCATACTTTTCCAAAGGACCCAAGCCTAATTTCAGCTCTAACTCAAATGGGTCACTATTCACCTAAAAAAAAATTCTTAATTAATCGATAGAATTCGAGTTTCTTACCTTTAAATCGATAAGAAAGGCTAGATGACAACTTCTCCAAGCTTGGGTGTCCTTAAAACGCCTCCTTTCTCCTCCAAATTCAAAATTTGAGAAGTTCCCTAGAGAAAATGATCTCTCCGTTTGATGGTTTTCAGGGAAAAGTGATGATGGAATCTAGCTCATTGAGTAGTTCCCTTCAACTTTCATGTTGGAAGTGAAGTGTTTTGGTCAATGGTTGAGTGGGTATGGAGCTCTCTAGGCTTAACAATGGAAGAAAACACATAAGGAAGAAGAAGACCAAGCTTTTGTCACCAAACGAGAGAGAGAAAAGATCTTTTTAAGTGACCAGCTCGCGTCCCTGTGCTACCGGCGCCAGATTACAGAGAAAATTGGCCTCTGGCGCACCTCCCGCGCTACTAGCGCCGCTTCTGGCGCTGTCGGCACTGGATTCCAGAGAAAACTGGTCTCCGACGTGCCTCCCGCGCTGCTTTTGGCGCCACTGGCGCCACGCTGGCGCTACCGGCGCCAAAAACCAAACAGGCCACAGAATTTTTTATTTAGAAAACCTTGGTTATTATACTCAAAGACATGCAAAGCTACATAACTCATGTCATGCACCACAAAACATCAAGATTTCATCATCATACAAAAACACTTTTCAAGAACATCATAACAACAAGATTTCTCACCACATAAGATTCATTTATTCCTATAACCTGTGCTAATCTACAAGTCATTAAATCCCCATCTTTTAGTATGTTAAACTAGACTTCCTAAGTTTTCTAACAAGGTATCACATGCTTAAATTGGAGTTCTAAAACTCTAGCTATAACATTTTAGTAACAACACACCAAGGCTGCCAACAAGCTCAAGATTCTTCACTGACATCTCTTAGTGTTTTCGTGACCGCAAACATTACACAATCTAGATTTGGCTAAACTTTTTATATGTTATAGTTAACATCTATATCTTTAATTACATATATCATACACCTTATTTGAGTAATAAATGAGAGAGAAATAAATTTTTTTATAACGGGTGGCAATGGCTATTTTGAATGTGGACAGATTCGGACAACTTGGGTTCAAATAAATTCTGGGCACGATTCACTGCTCAGATTAGTCCCATATTTTAGGACAACATAGAAGACATCCTAAGATTTAAAATGAGTGGTCAAAAACCTCGTTCGGTTAAGTATAGAGGGAGCTATAAAATTTTAAAAACAGACCAAAATTTAGCTCAAAGTCATTCGAGATTCAACACCAATATTCACCAAAAGCCTAGTCCTACACCTACCTTGATGTTACTTGAACTCTTTCACTCATTTCTTGAAACAAAGTTGTATAAAAAAAAATCTTCAAGAAAACAAGATATCAAACTTCCACATGCCATCAAGCTTAAGACTAAGATACACCAAAATACCAGTCAAGTAATCTCAAGAATAAAGTGATAAATAAATCTAAACCTTCACCTACCTCAAACAAGTTTGCTTCCAATTCCTCCAAGTATTTGGCTGCGCCTCAAGGTCTTGAAAGTATTGTCTAGAATTTGATGTTTTTGGAAAGGTGAAGGAGGCAATAGAAGAGATAGGCTATGGTTGGAAGTGAAGAAAGAAGTGAGAAAATGATATTAAGGTACAAGGAAGAATGCAATTGGCTGTGTGCTTTGGAAGCTAGCTCCTACGTGCAGTTTTTTGTGGTGCCATAAGCTATTTATATTAAGTGAATTAGTTAGGATGTAAAGGAATTAGTTAGAATAAAACTTAGTTAGTAGTTAGTTTAGTCCTAAGTTACTAAGTAATTATAACCTAAGGAAAATATCTAAAAGTTTTGTCCTTATTCATTTAATGCCATGTTGTCTTAAAATAAAGCAATATTCCTTTGAGCTTGGTTGGCCTATGCACATGGAATGGAGTTTTCAAGAAGCCAAATCTGATTTTTCCTAAGCTTGGTTGCAAAATTATCTTTTATACAAAGTTATAGAGCTTACATGTTAACCTACACATGTTTTCACTTCCATTTTGCTGAAAAATCTCACGTACACAAGCACATGTGGCTGCACCTAGTTTTAGTGTTTATACCACTTGTACTTCATGTGGTTTCCAATTAACATGATAGCTACTAATATGTCATTCATCTAAAGTGTTAATCCTTTGTCCAATATCCCATATTGCTAGATCTCTTTATATTACTAAAATTTTGTTTCTTTTCTTAAATTGTCTAATCATGACTAAATATATTCTAAGCACTTCTAAACTTGTCACTTGAATCCATTAGCTTCTATCATATCCTTGTTGTATCACACTATCATCACAGGTGTTTTTCATGTGATAATTTTCCTCATCATATTCTCACATGGTCTGAAACTATAACTCATGATAGCTTTAGATATTCATGAAATTTTCTTTCATTTTTATTGTAAGATTTATTTACTTCCATTTATTATATTGGGTAGTAAAATTTAGAGATTTGTCTTCTGACTTACCTAATCATAAATTTTCGGCCAGTCTAAGTACTCCTAGTTTTCTTATGATATTTATCTGTTACTAAGGGTAATTTTTTAATTTGTCATCCTAGGGGTATTTATGTAATTTCTTCAAGTCTCTACAAAATATCTAAGAAAATATCTAAGGGTATTTTGATAGTTTGTCACTTACTTCAGGGGTATTATTGTAATTTCTACTTCAAAATATCTAATCAAAATATCCTATGGCATTTTGATAATTTGTCACTTATTCTAGGGGCATTTTTGTAATTTTCACTTCAAGGGTAATATGGTAATTCTCATATCAAGGGAAAGGGTAATATGGTCATTCTCCTTTAAGCATTTTTGTAATTTCTCTTTTTATCTCTAACAAACATATTTAAATTTTTGGGATGTTACATAAGTGACAAGAATATTGTAAAGACTTTTATTTAAATGTGGTTGAAAATATACACTTGACTCCTGAATCCAAAGTCATTTATGTGTGTATGGGATGTTAAGTATTATATAGTGTTTATATAATATTTTCAACAACAAAAATGATTTACAAAGAGTCTTGTTCATAGTCTTTTGGCTCTTAACAATCAAGCAACCATTATCTAAGGCCTGTTTAGGGTGATTGAGTTTTGTTTTTAGGGTTTCAAATGCAATTTTCAAAACAAAATGTATTTGGCAAAAATAGAGCTGAAATGATTTTTAAATCATTTTTGAATCATTTTTACATTCATCTTCAAAACCAAGAAAAAAGGTTTTGTAAATTTGGATTTTAGTTAAAAAAACACACACACATTTCACACATTTGATGATGGTACTATTTGTTGCCACCACTGCCACCCTCACCACCAACATCACCTTTGTCATTGTCACCACCATGTCACTGCCACCATTATCATTATTGTTACCGCCATAACTGGTTGTCACCACCACGATCACTAACACCGCTATCATCACCACCATCGTCACTGTCACCACCATTTTCACCGACATCATCATCACCACCAATATTGCTATCACCACCACCACCTTTGTCGCCGTCATCGTCATTGTCACCACCACCACAACCACCACCGATGTTGTTGTAACCACCACTGTTGCCACCACTTGGTGAAACCACCATCACTGCCACCATTATCACCACCGACATCACCATTGATAATGCTTTGTTGAGACGCATCAAAACAATTTTACTAAGCTAATTCTGTAGCACAGAGCTAACCTAGGTCGACTCAGAGACACGATCAATATGGTTCTAACTTCAAATCATTGGTAGTTATAAGAGGCGATTTTGTCGAACAATTGGTATGCGTAACGTAAAACATGCAAGAACACAAACTAAATTAAAGAACAATGCAGAAATTAACAAGATTATCAAGGAGTAAAGTAAAACAGATTAGGAAGCATCAATCCAATTCACTAACACAAGATATTTGAATCATCATCATTCCCATAAATTGATTCTTGAACATTCATTCAATCTCAATAGAAGCATTTCAATCGATCCTACTCCTAAATTAATTGAAACCATAACCCTAACTGAACTATCATTCAATTAATCTTGTGATTAACATTTGAAATTAGGACATAAATCCATAATCCTAACTCACTTTCAATCCCAAATGCATTCATAATCATGAAAACATAATAAAAATTGAAGAAGAAGGTGAATATTCAAGTAGAATTCGAAATACCGAACCGGAACTCCAATTCTTCTCTTGCTTGAGTTAGATCCTTGGATTGATTAATGATTTAGCCTTCCATGATGATCACCAAGGAAAGCCCCATG
>PYAF01006169.1:5607-22793 GCA_007407185.1 Glycine tomentella
CCATTAAGACTCTGATCAGGCTAACATAAAGCATATCTCTGCTTACAATAGCCTAAAACCAAACTTCTCATAATCATCAGTTTCAACTCACAAACATCATCTATCTCATCTCATGAGCAACTTTGTCAACTGCTCTAAGGTCCAGACTAGTCAAATAGTCACCCTTTTATCTCTGCTCATACTGACTCAGAGCCAAAATTAAACTTTATCAATAACGATGATTCAAGGCTCTAATCTCCTCAGAACAGTCCTCTGAGCATAAGACTCTACAGAGTCCGAGCCTAATAACGGCTCTAACACCTCCAACAACACCCCTCAAGATAATACCAAAACCCCGAAATCCAATACACAGAACCAACGGTTAGAGCTCGAGTTTCTTACCTTTGTGAAGTCCAGAAACACCAGGGAATCACTTTCCCTAAGGTAACTCGCTCAATCAAGGCCTCTTTCGCCTCTGGGTTTCAAGCTCTCAGGGGTTCTCTCAGAGAAATCAATCTCACTGTTTCTCGCTCTTTCTCGAGAATCAATCGGGGTTTTTCTCTCCTCTCGGGGCTCTGATCACTTTCTCAGTTGGGTCAGAGGTGTTTGGATGAAAGATAAAGAAGATATAAAGCTCTGTAGCTCATCAATGGCTTCCTCTCCCTCTTTTCCTCTTCCATTTTCGTCCCAAAATGAGCTTTATATAACCTGCCCGAAGGCCCCGCGCTGATCGCGCCGTGCCCCGCGCTGGTCGCGCCACATTTCAAACCTGGCGCTGATAGCGCCATATCCCGCGCTGATCGCGCCACAAGCTCGGGTCTTCCACGCTCTTGGCGTGGCCTTCCACGCTACCAGCGTGGAACTCCAGAGGAAAACTGAAGTTCTAGGGCACTTCCCACGCTGTTGGCGTGGACTCCATGCTATCAGCGTGGCATGGCAGAACCCATTGCCCTTGTCCTAACATCCCGCGCGGATCGCGCCGGACTCCGCGCGGTTCGCGCCAAATGGCCGAAACAATTTCCTCACTTGTACACATGCTTCCTCAAACATAAGCTTAATCCTAAGCTTAACTCATGCCTAATCCAGACTTATACACATGCTTAAAATTCAAGGTATTACAACAGATAAGGCAAGTATATGCAGCAACATCGCATGGTAGGGTTAGGAAGAAGCTAGAACAGTCAATGGTAGCTGTAACTGACAAATGTCAGTTACAACTTAGTGAATAATAGGTATAGTTACCTATAACTGAATGTTACACGTTACAGTTGAAGTTAGTTATCTTTAAATAGTAGCTGCCAAGCTGTGAATGGGGATTCCGGTATTGTTGGTGGTTGGTTAGGGAGACTAGGTTCAATCCCTACATTGTAACAGAAGTACAGAGCCAGAGAAATAAAATCCTAACACCTTAGCTCACTAACGAAGCACATTGGTCTTGTAAGCAAAGGGCCAGAATTGTTTGGTGGGACCTACAAACGATAATGTTGCATAGAATTTATCTAATAATAATAATAACATGGTTGATGAAACTGAGATCATAGACGCAGATAGGGCAGCTAATGTTCATCACCATTGCAAGCCTAAAGGATGATTATGACACATGGTGTAGACATAGATGACTGCAAGTCTCTGGGGTCAAAACCAAAGAATTGCAAAAGCTAGAGGTATATTGAAGAACCTATAAGTGTTATTGTTGAATGAAGCCACAAGTACCCTACATAGCCAATCACAGAAATTGTTTGTAGATGCTCTATAAAGGGTGATGGTGGGAACAACTATAGTTTTATCATTTAAGGTCAAGAGGATACATTCAAATTCTTCATGATGAACCAAGGTGGATGTTGCTTCTTTTTGTAATGCAAACTCCTCCATTTGAGGTATCACTTCATTAAGCTTAGTATAGAAAGAAACTTCCATTTTAAATTTTCAAATGTTATTTCAATAGCATCTCCAAATTAAATCATATTACTTAATTTGACTGGTCAAAGCTAGCTTCAACCAACCTTTTAGCCTAAAAAGTAATATAACGAAGAATAAAAAATAGACTCTTGCTACATATGCCTTGGGCCTTCAAGACTTATGTTTCTTCGAACTTAGAAGTATAAGTAATAACTATATTTAGCCAGCCCTACCAAATCACTGGACAAAATTTCTTGGAATTCAAACTTTATATTAACTATATATGTACTTCTTTATGTTTTAGCTGAATTAAAGTAAAAAATGAAAGTGGAACCTGAAGGTGACAAGGCCACTTCTCATGGAGGACGTTTTGAATTGCACCTAAATCAATGAGTTGACGAAATAGTGGACTCTCCCAGCAATGATGACACAGAAATGAAAGTGGAGAGTGACACTATAGAGAACATGGATGTGGAACCACTTGGAAACAATGAAATGCGTAGTGTGGTGAGACTTCTGCGGATTGACCTAAATCTAGAAGTTGATCAAGAAATGTTGCCAAAGCTCAGGGAGACAAGGGTGGAGACAAGGGTGGAACCTAAATCTAGAAGCAGACTTTTTCTCTTATGAAAATGAAGTTGAAGCCGAGCCTGCAGTAGCTAATCCTGAAGAGAAGAAGAACAAGATTGAAGTGGAGTCTTCTAGTGCAGATAAAAAACTTGAAGTTAATGGTATATGGAATGGATATTACACGTTTCCCCTTGACTCAAAAATATTGTGTTGTTTGGCTGGCTATATATAGGCGTTGGTGATGTATTTTATTTAAATGAAGAATCCCCAGGGCTACCAAGTAAATCGGTTATTGCAAAAGTCTATGAAATCCATGACATATATTTACCTTGCTGTGGTGAAACAAATTTCTCAACATCAACAACCAGCATATTGGGCTGCAAAAATTCCAAACATGTAAATATAGGAAAATAATTAAAAGGCTACAACAATTTCTAATAGCAGAAACAACTAAAAGATGAGAAGATTTCTAACACATTTGATATTTTTGTCACATCATTTCAATACCCCAAGAAGCCAACATTAGTAAAATATACAAAACTAACAAGATGGGAATAAAACAGAGACCAAACTTCACCTCAACAAGGGTCTGTTCAAAAGCAATAGACAGCAGCTTATCCTGGTAAAAGATAAGATAACACATTACTTACAGCATGATCATGCCTAACACAAATAAGAATGAACACAGATTTTGCCTAAAATCAAGGTATACTTACTAGCCACCCAACAATGCCTGGAAGTTCAGTAAGCCCATGAGTAAACATAGGTTTGACAGTCATTTGAAAATATGGAGGTTCAACAAAGCATACACGCAAACGACCAATAAAAGGCCATGTCAGGAGAAACTTTACCCCAACTAAGACCTACAGAATAGACTAATAACATAATAATTTAAAATTTTGTTTATTCCCTTTTCTATTCTGACTACATGAGAAACTACTCATAAAATCTGCATTTAGTTATATATGAAAATTAGCTTTGAACTATACAAATCTCATAACGAATTACTCACCAAGTCTTTCATCAAAACTGCTAAGGAATAATAAAGCACTTTTGTAACTTGGAACAACACTGGAGAGAAAAATAACTTAAAAAGTATAATTATAACCTTTAAGGTCTGATATGGGTCGTTGCTTAGATGTTATGACAACAAGTTGGCGTGCAAATTATGCAATTGTAACCACTGGTGCATCTGAAATAAAGATATGGAAGTATTAGTAGACTAAAGGATTAAATCTGATCCAGCATCAAGGAGGTTATAAAACTAATTTACCAGCACGGTATGACCCAGGAACATCAATCTCCAAATTGCGGCATTCTAGCAATTCTGGAGAAACAGACTACTAAGAATATGCATAAAATTTAAGGTCCATAGCAATGACAAAACAAATGCATGAATGAAAAAGCATTATTCTTACCTCCAAGTCTAAAGTTGTAAGACTTTGAAGTTGCTTATCTATCTTTCTGAAAACATGATAATAGATATCCAAAGCCTGATAAAGAAATTATTAGAAAACTAGCTCCAGGAAGGGAAAATGGAAATTAATTGATTTATTTCTTTGAAATGCAGCATTTCAACATTATTTAAGAATGCAATATTTCTTGGCAATTCCATTTTCCAGAAACCAGTATGGCGTCAGAATATCAGCCCCTTCATTTTGCTTCAATCTTTTTCACTAGCTTATGGTTTGGACTTTGGATTATAAGGTTTAGGCTCTTTTCAGGCATGTAACTCCTACTACCAATATCAATTTCAATCCTCCAGTAGAGAGTCAGGTTCCTTCTTGACAAAGCTCATTTGGAAATATTAAGCTCCTGCTAAGATTAAGCCTTTCTCCTCATATGTATGTTGTGTTACATTCTAATGGATGTCAATGTGTAAATATAATATATAAAATGAGGGGACTAAGTCTAATTTTCGAACCAAACAATGTCTAGGTGTAGTTACCACTATCCTCAAAAGAGGTTAGTGTAATTATCGATTATAAATAATATGCTCCGTTGTGTACCCAAGGCACATGATCCTTTTACATGTCTCTCATTCCGTTATCTCTAGACAATATTAATGTGTCCAAATGACCTTCACAATAAGAAATTTGCTAAAATTTTGTCCAAATTTTGATACCTGGGTCAGCTCAGCATCTTTCCCAGTTCTCTTATAATTCATACAGCACTCGTAAGCCTCTAATAATTCCTGCCGATAAGCCTGAAATAACAAGGTACTGACAAATTAAAATAAAATAAAAAAAACTTAAATAAAATTATGATAAATAATACAAGCAAGGTTTCCAATATTCGCAATATACTATAATGGCTTAAATAAAAACCCAAAAGGAGATTATTGCACCTCAATAAATATTCTATCCTTTGTGGTGACGTTGTTTTTCATTGCTCCTTCTTCAAGCATTTCATGCAATGGCTCGAACACATATAGCATCCCTTCAATATTATGCTCACCAAAATACAAACGGCTAGCTTCTTCCAGCGCTTCATGCCACATTTCATGCCAAAGAATAGCAACTCTGATCAGTTCCTTTGATACAAGTTGCGCCTGTAACAATGCCAGCTTATGGTTAAAATGACAGAAGTCTAACAAAAGTAATCTTCGGATATATTATTATCAAACCTGATCCACTAGTACACCACTATGCTGCCGAACTTTGTCAACAACTTCCTGAGCTGCAGCTTTACCTAAGTTGCTTATTGATTAATTTACAGGCCACAAGCAAAGGATACATGAGAGCCTACTGAAGAAATAAAATAGACCAAAATTAATAACAAATTTGACATCCAAATCATTTACAGTAACATGACCAACGATACATTACAATAAGAAGCATTTAGTAAGTCTGTCAAGTGCTACCCTCTGAGAAATAACACTATTATTATATCAAAAAGTTGACAATAAAAGGAATTACGAAAATGACAAAATCATGTCACCAGTGACTATTTCTAACATAATACTAGGACGAAAACATTGAAACCTGAGAAAATCAATCAAGTGTGCTTGAAGTTCCATCAATGTCTTATCTTCAATGCTAGCATAAAACAATAACTCGGGCAACTTAACTTCAAAATTCATGCAAGCCCGAACAAAGAGACGTAACAAATGCTCAACACCTATAGCAGAAGGAAAGACATTGGCTGGACAAGCCTCTTGGTACTGTTGGTGCTCGTTCTTGTACAAAAGCATCACTGGTAGTGCTTTGTCAAGGTAACAAGACAATCCTTTCATAATTTCTTCAACTGAATCGCCCATCCTATATCAAATTTAGTATTAAACAGTAACAGTAAGCACCATGAGTAAAAATATAAAGACTGTAACTATACCAAAAACAGAGCCGCAGGAGTGCTGAATAATTACTAACAAAAGCAGTTGCAGCTGTACCGGTACAGCAAGTTCTTGATTCTCTATCACAATAATACTAACAAACAACAACAACGAGAGGGTGTGAGCAGATGAAAGCCAACCCTTCAAGACTAATGCAATTATTTATGCCAAAGTGTTTCATGAGAAAATATAATGTTAAATGGAGTTATGATTGGTAGCAAAGAATCTTAAAACTTCATATATACATTAGGTGGTACACAGTATATCTTACTTACATGTACACAAGGAGCTGTATGCCAAAAATGAGAATATTGTAGTAACAAGTAAAAAAAAAAAGAAAATGAATACCATAGCAAGTAATAACTTCTGCATCTAAATTGGGAGTATAACTCAAGAAATCCAAGAAATGTCAAGACTAGCATAACAGCAACTATTATGACAACTATTATACACATTAGCAATAACAATAAACTTGGTCCATACCATTATTCAATCCTAGTAAAGACAAAAAAAAGGTTTTGCAGTCTATTGAACAACTTGTTTCAATAAACTTGATGGAAAAGCTTATTAGAATAAGCTCGTTTCAGCTTATTTCAATTCGACAACCTTCACAGCTCACAGTCAAGTATATAATAAGCTCTCATCCGATTAAACTATTTATCCAAACACACCGTAAATCAGTTGAACGGATTTATAAACCAAGCAGAACAACACAATATTGAAACTAATACAGTACACTAGCCATGCCCTTAATGCTAAAACACATTGGCAGCAATCATGTGTTTTGAGTTAGTTAATAGTAACATAAATGGCAATACAGGGTTTTGGTAATTAATTGGCAGAGACAACTAAAAGATAGATAAAAAGAAGAACTGAATGAATGACTGACTGACTTGGAATTATCACTACTACAATAAATGCATTCTAAGACGTGCATTCTAAGACGGTTGGACCAAAACCGTCTTAGTTGGTGAGGCAGTGGCAATTTTGTAAATATTTCCAGTAAGCACCGTCTTTGTTTTCTGGTATTCAAAGATGATTGCTCAAAACCGTCTTTGAATTAAAATTGCCCTAAAAAGTGATGGTGCCGCCACGGTATACAAAGCAATCTATCTCCCCTTCAAGCAACTCGTGGCCATCAAGTCCCTGGATCTGGATCGCTGCAACATCAATCTCGACGACCTGCGTAGGGAGGTCCAAACCATGAGCCTCATCGACCACCCCTACGTGGTGAGGGCCCACTGCTCCTTCGTGGTGGAACGGAGCCTCTGGGTAGGCATGCCCTTTATGGACCAGGGCTTCTGCCTCCACCTTATCAAGATTGCTTTCTCCCACGGCTTCCAAGAGGACGCTATCAGATCCATCCTCAAGGAGACTCTCAAGGTCCTCCACTACCTTCACCGCCACAGCCACATTCACCGCGACGTCAAGGCCGACAACATTCTACCAGACACCTTCGCCGCTGTCAAGCTCTCCGACTTCGGTGTCGCCACTTGGTTGTACGCCGTTTGGGCATGGTTAGCATTTGCCTTGTTTGATTTTGTCTCAACATAACATGCTCTATGTTGTCATTACCTTTCTCATGCCTACAGGATGGCTCTTGAGGTGCTGCAACCAGCTGGAAGTGGCATGTTAGGAGACTGAAGTAGCATATGGAAGGCGAAAATTCCACCAGAGTCAAGAACCTGATCTGGAGGATCTGTAGGCCTAGGGGCTACATACCTACAAGAGCTAATCTGAATTCGTGGGGGATCCATTGCTCCATTATTTATCCTTTGTGTGATTGCGAGGTCAAAACGACCATGCATATTTTTTTCACATGCACTATCAATGCAGGTTGCTGCTGAGAGCGTATTCAGCTTCACTAGGAGTTGGAGAAATTCATTAATTCTGCAGAGTTGTGCTCACAATTGTTCTTCAACATGTTTTCATCCTTGCAGAGCTAGCAACAATAGCAAATGTGGCCATGCTAGTGTGGAGTATCTAGAGGAGACGCAACGACAAGGTTTAGGACAATAAAGACTGTCCAGATGATGTGGTGGTTTGGCAAGGTGATGATTACATACAAAACTGGAAGAAGGTTCAATGCCATGATGTTATGCGAAGATATGAAGCTCTTAGCAGTGTTCATGCTCGTTGGAAGAAACCTGAAAATGGGTACTTTAAATGCAATGTGGACGTACACCAACTTTTTCGATAATCAAAATCAGACAGGAGTGTGGATGTGCATTTGAGATGAGCAAGGAAATTTTGTGGCAGCTAGGACATATTGGAGGGAGCCTTGTTTTACTGTTCAAGAAGGGGAAACATGAAGTTTAATTACTTTTAGTCCTACAATTTGTAGTGTCTTTGAACCTTCAAAATGTCATATTTGAGTTACATTGCAAGCTGGTGGTGCACAAAATTCTCACTGGAAGATGTTGATTTATCTGAGGTAGGAAGGTTTTGGCCCAATTTTTAACCTTTGGAATAGGTTTTGTTAAGAGACAAACAAATGGGATGCCTCATGAGTTAGTAAGGTGGCTCCATTTTATGCTACTCTATTTACATTTTATCATGTAATTCCTTCTGTCTCGTAGTTGATTTAAAATGAAATGAGATAAGCTTAAAAATTAGGTATTTGAACAAAATGAAACAATAATTAAGTTTTTGATTATCTATAATTTTTGTAATTGGGTCTCTTGAATTCACTATCACAAATTATTATTTTTCTAATGATTTTAAACTACCATAAATTAAATCTGAGAATTTAATTACAAAAAATTATTATTTTTTAAAATGGTTTCAACAATATCTTTGCTTTGTACTGAGAGGTTTGAGTAATTTAAATAAGGTATTAGGCTTAAATTTTGTTGTTGCTTTTATATATAAAAAATAAATAGTGATAACAAGGTTTGAATGTAAGATATCATGTAAAGTCCATAACTTTATTATTAGACTAATCCTAGTGAATTCTAAATATTTTTTCATGTCAAATAAAAATATATAAATATTATTTTCTATTTTACCCTCATATATTTTTTTTTAAAACAGTCTCATGATATTATTTTTCATTTTGATCCCTGACATAATAGTGGAGGTGTTGATATATAATTCTTCATGACATGTTGATGTGCATTCTCGAAGTCATGTTAGCACTTAAGGTAAGGTAAGTATCAATAAGATCAAAACTAAAAAAATCTAATATTATACAAACTAATTTGAGAGAAAAAAATTATAAAGACCAAAAGAAAAAAAGACGGGTATGGACTAAAATGTTGATTGAGCCAAAATTATAGTACTTATATTTTAATATTTGTTTGTTAATTATCTGTTGTAAAAACTAATACTCTTTTTAGTCTTGTTTGTATGAAAAAAAACATTATTTTTAGTACCAAATATAAGTAATTTTTAATTATTTTTATCTTATTTAATGATATGATCTTAGTAATGTCCTTCAATGAATAGGGGTTTATGTTTGATATCAAAGATAGTTTAGAAGAAAAAATAAATAAATTGGGATTCACAATATTTAATGAACTTAGCTAATTTGTTTAGTTAATTTACATAAAAAAAAAACTAATTTTCTTCATAAGTGTTAAATTATTGTTTTTCCTTATAAATGACATTGGGGGAAGTATTATTTTATATGCAAAATTTTATTTAGAGATGTGATTCGAGTAAATTATACAAAGCTAAGGGCATTTATTTCTAAGTCATACAAGTCATACAAATTTATTCTCGAGATATGAGTTGGGAAATGTATCATTCCAATATTTGTTACAAGTTATAAAAAATTATTTTCAGGCATATTTTATTCTCCAATATCTATTCCCATGTAAATATGGGTGGGGGAATAGTAGTTATTGTCTAAAATAAGTTCACTTTTGCTTTATTCTATTTAATTTTTATTTTTAATATTTTGTTTTTTATTTGAAATAAATTTTAAAGTATTTCAAGGAATATATAGGAGTATAATTTAATGCGCAAAACAAACACCCTAAGAAATCATACTTGTATTTATATATTGTTCTGTTTTTTATGAACAGGACAAATGTGATTATTATGCACGGAGAAGTGACATGAGGTGTGTGCAAAATGTTAATGAAAATAGAAGAGAAGAGACAACGAATAATGTCTACATATTTCCTCTTCAAGTAACCTTTATTTATAACAAACTTATCAGTTATGAATCTAATACGATATATTGGGTTAATATCTCTAATAGCTCAGGATAAATATCTTGTTGGCTGTTATTATAGTAATGTCCATGATCTTCTAATTAGTTATAGTCAACAGATTAATGGGTCTTAATATTGAGCCTCATATCAAATCAGTAACATATGTCAATGTTGTATAAAATTTTGCAAATTAGCCAGAAATTAAAAAATAGGAAGACAAAAGAGAAAAAATATGAAATGAACGATATAATCGAAGGAAAATATAGTAAATATATAAATTATTAAAGTACGGTAAAGAGAAGTTGCTACAATTATGAATATTAATAACTGAGTGCGATTTGTACACACAATTTTTTTTTTTTAAAAAAAAAGGTCTTTATGACAAACCTTATTTAATTAGTATATAATATAGGAATTCCCTCATTTGATTTTTTCAAAAAGTCATAGAGAAGAGAAGGTGCGAAGGTAACTACGTCTACATTTACGTGTTTACGATATCATATTCAATTATTCGTATTCATATTTATATACATTCTTCATATATTACAATTGCTTGTTCCAGAATGGAAGGAAAGAGTCTTATAGTGCCTCCTCTTCTTTGACCTCATCCCTATCTTCCGAGTTTTCCTAGTTTTGAAAAATCCCACACGCGCTTTTGCTTCCATCTCCTTCCCTCACCTTAAATTAAATTATTGTTCAACAATCAATATCAATTCAATTCCTTCAAATTCCAGATACCAAAAACATATATTCATTCTCTTTGTTCTCTTGTATGTGGTATTGTCTCTGACTTGTTAATTTTGTTTTCTTTCCTTTCTCATGGGGCAACAATCGTTGATATACAGCTTCGTGGCGCGCGGCACGGTGATCCTGGCGGAGCACACTGATTTCAGTGGAAACTTTGCGGAGGTGGCTTTGCAGTGCCTGCGGAGGCTCCCAGCCTCAGACAACAAATTCACCTACAACGCCGATGACCACACCTTCAACTACCTCACCTATAATGGATTCAGTAATATCTCTTTCTCTCTTTCTTCATCTTCTTTCTTTCTTTATCACTATATTCTTCTCTTCTAGCGTGTTTAAACACCATATGAGAAGCAAAGAATCACGTTTAGGATGTAAAAGTTATAACTATTAATTTTTCAAATGTGATGTAAGAAATTACGTGAAATCAAACACGCTAGAATTCATATGTCTGCCTTGATTATGTTTTTTTTGAAGGAAGCTTAACATTTTTACATAGTAAATTAGTAATTATACATGCGTTTTTCAAGTTAACACTTGGATATATAATTTTTTTACTTTTATTTCTTAATTTTTATACATTAGTATAAGTGAAAATATCATATTAATTAAATAATATTATGTCTGTATACGTCATCATATTCAGTATAGGTGCTCTACTAAAAAAATATTGATAACTACCAAAAGAAAATATCCAGTGCAGGTGCTATATCGTGCAAGGTCGTTCGTTTCCTCTTTCTTTTATTTTTAAAATTTTTCTGTTTGGTGCTACTTTGAATTGTTGAATTGCGGAAACGGTCTTAACTCGTCTTAACGTACAGTTCCGTGGCTTTTTTTAAAATAAAAAAGTATCGATAGTTTCGTTGAATCTAATTTGGAGCAGACATCGGTGTCATCATTTGGGTTGTATTGATTTTTTAATTTTATTTTGACTTAAATATATTTTTAAACTCCCAATTGTGAGTATTTTTTTTTTAATCTTCTATTCTTTTAGTGTCTGAAATCTGTAAAATATTCTTTTTGTGCTTATATAAAGTGAGTTAAACAAAAGAAATAAGAGACTTATAATTTTTTGTATCAAATCAATAAAAAAGATTAAGCAATTCTTAAAGTAATTAATGAATTTTTAATTATTTTTTACTGACTTGATTATGATATTTTTTAACCATCAAAAGTGTATTTTAAAATATAAAATTAAAAATTAAATTTTAGTGGTAAAAAATTGTCACAAATTACAATTTTTTTATTTCATATTTGGCTTGTGTCACGTAGAAGTAGTAAAAAAAATATTTTATAAATTTAATAAAGTAAAAAAGAATTAAATTTAAAATATTAAAAAAATATTTAATTTTAAAGGACTAAAAATATTAAGCCTTTTAATATTTTGAAATGTTGGTTAATCCGTGTTCTGATCAAGGATTGGGTTACTAAAATAATATCCAAAGCAAGTCTTACTTTCTTGGCCCAAACTTCATTCTAACCGTCCCATGGATGCCCATATAAATTAATTCAGAAAAATATATTTATTTAGTATGATGACATCAAATCAAAGTAATTTAACATGCTTTATCACCGATTTTAAATTGCCAGTCCGCACCACAGATAGGATAGTCGTGTTAGGTTGCAGGTAGTAAAACCTAATCAAATATTATTTCATCACTTATTTGTCCTAATGTGTTTGGATTCATGTTAAATTATTTAAAATTATGTTAAAATATTATTAATTTTAGATAAACGTTTAGTTTTATGTTAAAAAGTTTATTTTATATCTAAAATTAATTTTAATTGAAACAATTTTAAATAATTTTTATTTTAAATTAAAAATTTATACTACCTTTTGTTATTAACTTTTAAAAAAAATATTCAAAATCACTTTAAAATTAAATAATCATTTTATTCAAATTTTAATTTTATTAGAAACGAATGCAAATCATAGATAAATATAATATCATAGGGATGTTCATGATCCGTCCTGTCCGACCAATCCGGCTCATTACAAAGGGTGCATGTTAGTCTTCGGGTCATCACAACCCGATCTAATGGTATATATTGTTTTAAAATTATAATTTTTAAATAATTATATATTAATAATACAATTTTTTAACTTAATAATATTTTGATTAAAATGTTACTATATTTATATTAATTTTATTTATCTTAAATATATAAATATATATCGGTATTGAATAACAACATTGTGAGTAAAATATTACTATATTTATATATTTCTTATATTTATTAGTTTATTTTCTACTTCTTTATTTTTCTTCATCATATGATTGACATTTATATTGGTTTGCCATTTTTATTATTCATAGAAATAAAACTCAACTATTGAGGAGTTTATACTAACCCACACATATTACTCAGAGCTAAACTCCTTAGTTTGCGATTATTATTATTTTTTTAAGACAAAAGGTATAATATGTACAAGATGTACGTACACTTAATACTTACACCAAAAAATGGTATCTACTAACGTAACTTTCACTCCAAAAAATGTCACACCAACTCCGGTCACGTTTTTAAGTACTGCAGTGGCTCCATTATTATCATATATTACTACTACTCTTTATTGAAAATAACATTAAAGTAATCAAATTTAAATAAGTGTTAAAAGTAAAGTTTTGATAGTAAATCAAATAATGAATCCTTTATACAATATATATATATATATATATATATATATATATATATATATAAGAGGCTAGAATTAAAATAAGTAAGCGTACATGGAATTGATCATGAAGTGCTTGTTTTAATTTAGTGGAAAGTTGTTTAACCTCTACTGAAATTTATGTCTCTAATTTATATATTTTTTTTCATTTCCTTATAAATTATACCACAATTAGTTGGACTCACATGATCTATTATTTTTAGCTTACTGTGTTGTGGCAGTAGAGTCTGTCGGTCGCCAACTTGCGATGGCCTATCTTGAACGCGTCATGGAGGATTTTTCCAAGAGATATGGTGGAGGAAAAGCTACAACAGCCACTGCTAAAAGCTTAAGCAGAGAATTTGGGTACTTATGTGTATTGCATGTTGTATAAAACAAATATTGTACCTCTATCTATGTTTTGAATTGTACTAATATGAAGATTTGTTGTGTGTGGTTCTAGACCCAAGTTGAAGGAACATATGCAGTATTGTATGGAACACCCAGAAGAGGTTAGCCAACTTGCAAAAGTGAAAGCTCAGGTTTCTGAAGTCCAACAAGTTATGAGGGCAAACATTGATCAGGTATAATATAATACTTCTAGTATATATTATCCTTCCCCTTATTAATTATGAATTTGTTGGTAGTATTTCGTATGATATGTTGCCAAATCATAGTAACTATGTCTTGTATGTAGGTTCTTGATCGTCAAGTGAAGATTGACGTTTTAGTGGGTCAAACTGAGGACCTTCGCAATCAGGTGCTTTAAATTGTTCACACACACTAAATAAAGGAGTGTTTGTTTATTGGTTTCACGTTTAGTCATCCAAAACCATGTTAAACTATTAGTATTTTATTTTAGATAAATATTATATGTTTTATTTTGCATTAAAGAATTAATTATACTTTCATAATTGCTTTTGAGCTGAAACAATTTTAACTAATTTTTATATTGGATTGAAAATTTTATACCTAATTTTATTATTAATTTTTTTTAGAATAAAAACACAGCTACACATAAATTACTTTACTTTAAAGTCAATTATAATTAAAATCATTTTTGTAAAATCAATTTGATTTTTTCAAAATAAATTTTCCAAACATTTATCTAAAGACACAATAAATTTAAGAAAAATTGAACTGGGATTATCTTAGATCATGCAGAATGAGCCTATATGTTTGGTTGATTAATGCCATGAGCTGTGAAAAATATATATGAAAGAATTATTTTAGGTAGAAATATCCCTATCGACTGGCTGACAGGCAAATATTCGTTCGTTATGTGAAGGGTTTTGTTTGCCTAATACTACCGATTGAATTATTGTATAGCAAGGTCACTTTGACATGAAAGTTTCACAAAATCACAAAACTATCATAGATGATTATATGTTTGTTTATGAGTTTCATGTGTACCAACCCTGACATAATTAGATGTGTGCATGCGAGATTTAAGTTGTAACCAAACTGTACTTGTTAATAAAATTTAACGTTTAATATATTTTTAATCCTTTCAATATTTGGATAATTATTTTTATAATTTTTGAAAAAAAAAATTTTTTATTAGTTCTCAAATTTTCGAAAAACAACTTTTAATCTCTCTTTATTCATTGAGTTCTAATGGTCAAAATTTATTTATTTTTAATTCAATTTTATAAAAAAATGATTTTAAAGAAAAAAAATGAAAACATGAATTCAAAATTGTGATATTTTTTTAAAATATTTTAATGGTTTTAAATTGTCACATATCATTTTAAAAAAAATTAAAAAAACATTTTTAATAGTGAAAACTATTATAAATTGTGACATAATTAATACAAAGAAAAGAAGGACAAAAATGGTTTTTCAAAAATTTAAAGGACTAATTAAATATATTTTATTTTGGAGGACTAAAACAAATAATTATTTAAATTTAAAATATTAAAAACATATTTAAATCTAAAATTTATGGTGAATGATGCTTTTTTCAGTAATTATCGTCTCTATTGACTTGACCTCTACTTTGATTTGTTATACGTCATTACCATGGATTAAACATGCAGTCGCTTGCTTCACAAATAAAAATTAAATTGGTATGTCAATTTTGTATGACTTTGCAGGCAGAAGTTTTCAGGGGTCAGGGAAACCAGATAAGGAGGAAGATGTGGTATCAAAACATGAAGATAAAGCTAATAGTACTTGCCATCGTGATTGCCATCATTTTAATAATTGTCTTATTGGTCACCTAGAATTCTTACAACTTGGCGACTTTTTTGTTATTTAATAAATATAGTTGCATAATATAAACATTATAAATTTGTTTATTTGATTGACATCATAAGCTTTCGTGTAAGAAAAATAATGCTACAAAATGGGTGAGAGGAGGGGAAAATGAACAATGTGTGGCATGCCCTATTGTACGTTGGCACATTGGTATATTTCCATTTGTGCCTGTCGAAACACAGATTGGAGAATATTAATGGGTTTAATTTTGAGACATAATTATTAAGTAATTTGTGGTTATATCATTTAATTGCAAAATTGTATAAATTTGGTAAAGTTATTATGATTAACATGTTGAATATTCAATTTGTTTTATAATTATTGATATAAGTTTTTCGAAATACTAGTAACACGAAACTCTTTTTTATATATATTCTAAGGAAAAAGAAAGAACAAAAGCCTAACCAAGGTCGTCTCCATGCAAGAGCTGCATCAGGGAGGAGGGGGGGATCTAAAATTGATGAGAGCCTCGAGTAGCAAGAGCATGAGCTATAAAATTGGTTTCTCTATGGACATAATCGACAGAAACACATCAGTCCCTAATTACCAAAACCTTTAAAAATAAGAGCTGCATGAACATGGTGGTCCAGGCACACCTTGGTGCTAAAGATTTGGACAAGGGGTCCATTATCCATTTCACAACACATATGCCTATAACCCTTGTCGCAAGCAAGAACTAAACCATGGATAAGAGCCATGATTTCAGACTTCATAACATTGCCGATACCATCCCCCGTATAGAAGCCAGATAGCAAAGTACCATGATGATCCCTAATAACTCCACCACACCGACAACAAAGGAGTCAGGGAGATAACTATCATTGAAATTCATAGGCAAAAATGGTAGAATACCAGCAGTACTCCATGAATAATTTTGAATAAAATCTTTCAAGCAAAGGTCCATTTTAGTGAAATGGATGAAGGGAACTTGATTACAAATAAGTCTCAACTGAGACTAGTTGTTGAACCAAATAGAGATATCACCTTGGCCCAATCTAAAGCGTAGCCCCTGTAGGATCTTGATAGCAACACGGTTACTACAGGAAATACTAGTAGACCAACAAGGATCACTAAGGCTTTGTTTGGGAGTTAGGAGGGGAAGGGAAGGAAGGAGATTGAAGGGGGAGGGAGGGGAAGGGAAGGAAGGAGATTGAAGGAAGTTCCTTCCTCCTTGTTTGGGAGTTAAAAATTTATTAAGGAAGGGAAATAGAGGGTTAATAAGATACTTTTACAATTTTGTCCTTACTTCAAAAATTAATACACTCTATATTTTACAAATAAAACTTAATTTTAAATTAAAAAAATTATATAATTTTAACATTTAAAATTAATTCTCCATTTAAAATTATTTTCTCTCTAAAAATTATTTTTCTTACTCTAAAATTCTCTACGTCACATTATATTTGAATTAAAATTATAAGAATTAATACACTCTATATTTTACAAATAAAACTTAATTTTAAATTAAAAAATTATATAATTTTCACATTTAAAATTAATTCTCCATTTAAAATTATTTTCTCTCTAAAAATTATTTTTCTTACTCTAAAATTCTCTACGTCACATTATATTTGAATTAAAATTATAA
>PYAF01006169.1:22893-42468 GCA_007407185.1 Glycine tomentella
AGCTAAATGTCAAGTTCTTAATATACCTCAATTAACTTTTGCCAAACTTCAGGCTCAGCACACCATTGTTTTGTAATTGGGTCCCAAGCAAATCCACTCAAGCCATTCTTGAACAAGTCAAAACACTTGGAAAAACGCCTCTTTATCAATTTCCAACGACTCTTCACCTTTTCTTTCTCAAAAGGGCGTCCAAATTTTTTTTGCAACTCCTTTATGATGGCTTCATAAGCTTGGGAAGTAAAGGAGCCACCAACTTTCTTTCCATCATTTTGTTGATACAAAAAAGCATCAACAAGAACATCATCCATCTCTTGTGTCCATGTCTCTCGCTTAGTCTCCGACTCAGACATGATTCCTATTGTAAGTCACATATATATTTTGACAACAATTATATTTTTTTCAGAATAAACAGAAGAAGGCTTGATGCACATAAGCTAGGTAAATAATAACATAAACCCAAAATCACATAGCAAATCAAATTAAAGAACTACATGTATTTCAAAACCAAGAGCACTAAACCACCAACATGCGCATAATTCATTAAGAAGTCAAAAAATACATAATAATCTCAAACATAAGAAAGAAACAAATCATTGTCTATAAGCTCTCCACATAGCATCTGCTATAGAATTTCTCAAATTTTCTCCTAAACGAGTATGTTCTTCATCCTCATCCTCATCCTCATCTATGTGGTCATTTCCATATTGTTCAGATACGCTTTGATTGGCAATATCTTCATCAACCTCAGCAACCAACTCTTCGTCCGGGTCTGTCATCATCAAATAATTGTGTAAAATGCAACATGCTATGATAATCTTGTTTTGTGTCTTGATTCCATAAGTTGGTTCTGTGCCACTAGCAATAATAGGAAACCTTTTTTTCAGAACTCCAAAGGCCTTTTCAACAACATTACGCAAGGATGAATGGCGATGGTTAAATAATTCTTGAGGCGTTCGAGGTGGATTTCTTGAGAAAAATTCTTTTAAGTGATAACGTGTTGATCTATAAGGTGTGATCAGCCCCTTTCTCAACATGAATCCAGCATCAAGGACATAATATTTACCTATTAAAAAAATATTGCTAAGATATATCTAATGAAACAAGAGGAACATTAAAAACAAAAAATCCACTAATTACCTCTAGGTATTCTAAGATAATCTGTTCTGTGGAATGCATCTTTTAATATCCTTGATTCAGAAGCAGTGTCCTCCCATCCAGGCAGAACATAAGTAAATCTTAGGTCAAATGAACACGCAACCAAAACATTTTGTGTTGGAAAATCTTTTCTACCACGATATTTTGAGGCTTCATTCAATGGCACTTTGGCACGAACATGTGTACAATCAATTACCCCGACACAATCCTAGCATTGTTATAATATCATTAATATATTTTTAACTATACATGTTTTTAAATCAAAATATGAAAACAATTTTTTTACCTTAAAAAATGGGTTAAACCGATTACTTCCAAGAATTTCTATAGGAATGTGTGACCCATCTGGTTGTTTGAGATATTTGTCTTCTAACTCCACTATTGATCGAAGCACACGATGAAAACGCCGACTAGTGGTCTCACCAGAGCGTCGAAACCAGAATTGAACCTCACGATTTCTAACATTATGTGTTAGAATATAGAGGGTTTTTGCAACTTGTTCCTCTATACTTACTCGTTGGGTTGATTGGAGGCCACCATCTCGTTCTAACATTGCACACAAGTCCAAAAAGGCTCTAGGTCCCATTCTTATTATCTTACGACCTTCACTACTAGCAATTCGCTTCATTATTTTTTCTCGTGCTCTCTCTTTCTCTAAAATCAACCTATGATCAACTATCCTGCTTTGAGAACGAATTCTAATCATGTAGTAATAAACTACAAGGCATATGACATGAACAATAGCCATTCGACGTCTTTCTCTCCATTTAAACAATGCAAGATTTCTCTCCTCTCCTAGATCATCCATCTAAATAGACAAACCAACAAAAGGCAAGAAATTAAAAAACAGAAACTGTAACATTTCTTGAGGTAAGAAATTAAAAAACAATTTATGAACTTGTAATAATTTATGAACTTGTAATAAAATATTATATATGGAAACAAGTCACCCTTCCCCAAAATAAGAAGAAACAGGATCCATATAATGGTTTGATAAAAATGAACCAACTCGCCCTTCCCCAACGTTGTATTTTCTCATTAGTTTTTATATCATTGGAAAATAAGGAAATAGTAGTATTTAATATAAATTATATTAAAATATTTCCTAATTCAAGGGAGTTTTGAAATGAGTGGAAAAAAAATAGAATATTAATTGCAATTCCTGGAATTGTCTTAGTTGTTCACTCTATTTAAGAAAAGTTTATAGTTACAAGGGTGACTCATTAACCTAAGTAGTACTCTAGTCGGCCATTAGTACTTTTCACAATTTTTGTTGCATAGGCAGAGTAGCCACACCTTTTAAATGAAATTAATATGATCATGCCTGTCACTGCAATCTAGTATCAAGATAAGCATCCACTAGCTTAAACACTTAAAAAAGAAGCATCCACAAAGACAATTGTTTCTATTAATTGAATCCTTAAATTTGACATCCATAATCATTAATACAATATCACTTGGTTCAACTGTTAAAATTGTCAAATTTTATACTATAGAAACAAGTTAATAAGAATTAATGACAAAAACATGTGCATACAACAAGTGAATCTGTTCCTACATGTATACACATATATATAGATAGCTACAAGCTAAGGTGTATCAGAGCGGTTGAGGAATGAGGATATGGTTGAGTTGCCTCGGAATACTCTTTCTTATCTATGTAGCTATCAGCAGTATAGTGGGGCATTGTTTATGTGGCTACTGTGCTACAACCAGTTTGGGATGACAATGAAACAAGCATTTAATATGCATTTCTTGGCCGATGGACAATATATCGAAGAATTCGGATTAAAAGTAGTAGTTGGGGGGGGGAAGCAGTATGTATCATTTGGGAGTTCTGTGCAACTTTTTGAAAGTGACTTTCAGATTGTATGGTTATCATAAAACAACAAATTGCCAAGTTGGCAAACTCATCGGTTTGTGTTGTACCATCATCATGCAACAGTGTGAATTTAAACAGTTAGATTTGATCCTCTAATTTGTTTACTATATCAAACATGCTGCCCATTGTGCTTCCATGTTTTATTTGGTCGATGAAAAAAAAACTTTGTATGTATTTTGCACATGAATGGTGCTTTCCAAGAAAGCTTTTTATTTTTGTTCACATTCAAAGCATTGGACTCAAATTATGTTTTCTCAATATCAGCAATCAGCATATAATACCAAACTTCTACTAGTCTATTTTGTATCGTTGACATTGACTCTAGCTGGCTGCATGCATATCTTAATATAAATATTAGCTCTAATGGATCTATTTTCATATTCCATACAATTTCTATAGTCCCAATTATAGTAACAGTGCAAGATCTATTTTCCACATCTTGGATATCTTTGGCTAAAAGATTGAATATTATGTTATTCCTTCTAGTAGTCAAGGGGAACAATGAATGCACTAGCAGCAACCAACAGGAACTTTAAGTTGGCCTCTAGGCTTCTGGGATTGGATTCAAAGCTTGAGAAAAGTTTACTGATTCCATTCAGGGAAATGAATGCAAGTAAAATTGCTGTTTTCTTTTTTTCATCAATCACTTATTATATTTATTATTTCTCTCTATCTCTCTCCTACAAATTCACCCACAAATTTGAGATGTATGAATATCAATACTTCTTGAAGACCTAATTACAATCAGAATTTCTTCTATCACATGCTTTCACAAAACCTTTTATCCACCTGAGATAACTTTGATTCTTGAATGGCTATAAATTTGCTTTTTTCTGATACAACCAGAGATCGTATCTTGATCTTATATATATAGATGACCCTAGAGTCCCTCCCGCTATATTAATTGAAAGCATCTTCAATTGACATGTATGCCCCCTCGTAATTAACCACTATCTGATCAAATTGCCCTTCATCTCATCTAGACTACTTAATATCAATGCTACTACTACTTCTAAGTTTAGACTATATAGATAGATTGCTAAACTTCAATGCTATCCTTCAACAATGAAATTCATGCTTTGAGGTTGAGTTACTTGATAAATAGTTTTTTCTCACAATTTAATTAAGGTTTTAATTCTAAGTTTCATTTCATATTTTAGGTTTGAAGATGATCCAGAGCTAGCAAAATTTTCTGCTACTAACGGTGACAATGGTGTTAAGATTAAATTCCACATTGATGGCACACAAATACCTGAGCCTAGTTCCAATATGCAGTGAATTACAGACCAAATGGTGCTGCTGGAGGAAAGCTTCAGAACAGCAAGGTTCTTCTATTTCCATTGATTTATCTAGTTTGAGGTTTTTCATATTGAAAGTTGCTAAGTTTCTAGACTTTCATATTGAAAGTTTTTCATATTGACATGACATGATAAAAAGTTCTGGACTTTCTTGTTTCTCTCTCACCAATCTAGATTTAGCTTAATTAAAGAAAAGGTCTATAAATATGTTTAAGGTCCTTATTAATATACTAAATTTTGGTTTAAGACTATCTAAAACTTGGTTTTATTTTGTGCTTTCTGATTTTTTAAAAGTGAACACCAATAATTTAAACTATGGTCCCAGTGTCATCTGGAATTTTGATATTATGAGAAATTGTGAACAAATATGGTTAATGCTTCTGCAATATGTAGTCATGGAGAGTCTAAAAAAAACAGCAATAGAATATATCTGACTTTTGAAAGGGAATAAAAAAAACAAAACAAAAGACAAACAAAACAGCAGCAGAATAACACTCAATTACCAATCCAAGAACAAAAACTCAGTTTTCAACTTTTCACAAATACACATTTGGATTAGAAATTTCGCATTCTCCTTTTGT
This sequence comes from Glycine tomentella, assembly GCA_007407185.1. Taxonomy (NCBI): domain Eukaryota; kingdom Viridiplantae; phylum Streptophyta; class Magnoliopsida; order Fabales; family Fabaceae; genus Glycine; species Glycine tomentella. The sequence goes on from PYAF01006169.1 coordinate 27,810, forward strand.
TTTCCTAAGAATTATGCAGAAAAAAAAAGCATCGAGATTTCAGAAAAACTAAAACAGAAGAAAATTCAAAGGACAAAAAGTGGTTCGTCTTTCCCAGCATCCAAAAACAAGAAGCAGAGAAGTTCACCTTTTGAAACGCAAAAACGCCCGACGATGACGACAACGGCACCACAAGCTTCAACGGTGGTGCATATCAGCTTCCACAGAGACGCTTTTTCTGATGGAAAATGGGAAATGAAAACCTAACTGTGGAAGCAGAGTAAACCGTATAGCTTTTTTTTTTTAATGGGTAGAATAGTAATTTTAATTAATTTTCCTTCTAAAAACCCCCCAAATAGGGGGGATTACAATTTCTAAGCTTTGGAGGGTTTTGGAGGAGTTTTAAAAATCTCCAAATCCTTCCTCTCAAAAACTAAAACTCACAAACAAGGAGATTACTCCAGCTAAACCCTTCCCTTCCCTCCCCTCCCCTCTAAAACCCCTCTCCCAAACAAAGCCTAAGAGGCCCGCACACCTCAGGGACTACGTGTACTGATGAATTGGATAAGAACAAAACAACAGAATATTATCACTGCCTCAGCATCTAAATCTGTTATAACAAATTCAGCATCTAATTTAGTTATTCCTATTTGCACATGGGCCATGATTGGCCACTGCAGACCATCTGCATGTATTTGTCTATAAATACCATTCAGTGAATGAGAATGAGCAAGAAATTATCATCCTATTTTACTCTTTACTTTCCCTGCATTAGAACAGTAGCCTAACAACTAGTCTGACCTGCCATGCTAGAACATAACACCCGTAACCCGTTTAACCACGACCGACCGCCTAGAGCAGGCTGTGAACCGCCTAACTGAGGGCCAAAATTCCTTGGCACAGAACCATGCTTCCCAATCTCAGGCTCAATCCTCCATGAAGAGCAAAATCATTCCATCTTGGATCGACTCGCTGCCTTGACTTCCACCCCCACAACCCCACAACCCCAACCCACAACACTATCAACACACCCACGCCCTCACATGAAACTTGATGTCCCATGTTTTGATGGGCAAGACCCAATGGGCTGGATTTTTAAAATATCTCAGTTCTTTGACTATCAAAACATACTTGAACCGGAGAGTTGCTTCCTTTTACATGGAAGGTTCTGCTTTATGTTGGTACCAGTGGATGTCCCATAATGGATTTCTCACCTCTTGGCTGGCAATGCTACATGTGCTAGAGTCCTGTTTCGCACCTTCATTCTATGATGACCCATAGGGTGCTCTGTTCAAACTACAACAACGCAGAACCGTCAACAAATACCTCACCGACTTTGAGCGCCTGGCCAATCGAATCGTAGGCCTTGCCCCTCTTTTCCTTCTTAGCTGCTTCGTCTCCAGATTAACTCCTGAACTCCGCCGCAAAGTACAGGCACTCCAGCCCCTATCACTCCCTCATGCCGTCGCTTTGGCCAAACTGTAAGAGGATAAAATCCTGGATTGACGCCAAGGATCGTGGACCCTTTTCCCCTCCCCACCGACGCCAACACCACTTATTGGACCTTCCGCCGCTTCCAATCCCAAGGTTCCATTTAAGCTTTTATCAACGAAGGAAATGGCCGTTCGAGGAGACAAGAACCTCTGTTATCACTGTGATGAGCAGTGGATTCGGGGTCACCGCTGCAAACCACATCTCCATCTTCTCATTGCCGATGAGGATGTGGATCTCGTGACCCAGGACCCATTTACAGCCCCAGACCCACCTGGTTCTCCAAGGGTCAATGATCCACACCCTCACAACATACCTCAGATTAGCCTCAATGCCCTGGCAGGGATGCCGGCACCAGAAACATTTTGCATTTATGGAACCATCCAACATGACCGTCTCGTAATTTTGATAGATGGCGGCAGCACACATAACTTCATCCAGTCCCGTGTTGCCAAGTTCCTCAACCTTCATTTTTTTCGCAACGGCCGCACTCCAAGTCATGGTCGACAATGACCATATCATCGACTGTGACACCATGTGCCCTGTTATCCCCATTTTCGTACAAGGCCACATATTTACCCTTGACCTATTCAATTTACCCATTTGCGGTGCGGACATTGTTTTGGGCGTCCAGTCACCACTGACTATAGCACACTCACCATGACTTTCTCTTATTTGGGCCAACCCATCAAACTTCATGCAGACGTACCTCTTCAACCGACAACCGCATCAGCCCAACAAGTTAAAAGATTTGCCCAGACACAGAGCATATCTGCTTTGTTCCACCTTTCTCCCATAACGAACCCAACTCCCTCGTCCCTTGATCCTTCCCCACCACCAGCCATCATCTCCATTCTTTCCCAATTTGACCACATTTTTCAAGAACCCAAACACGTACCCCCTCAACCGTCTATTACACATAATATGCACCTATAACCCAATTCCACACCCGTGAATGTAAAACCTTACCGATACCCCTACTGCCAGAAATCCGAGCTCGAAAAATAAGTGGCCTCTGTGCTAAAGGCCGGACTCATCCAGACCAGTCAAAGCCCATTTTCTTCTTCGGTGCTTCTCGTCAAAAAGAAGGATGGCAATTGGAGATGTTGTGTAGATTATCGCACACTCAATATCATAACGGTGAAAGACCATTTTCCCATGCCGACAGTTGATGAATTGCTCAATGAATTGGGTCACACATCATGGTTCTCTAAACTAGACATGCGGCAAGGCTTCCATCAAATACGCATGGCGGCAACAAATATTTCAAAAACAGCTTTCTAAAATCACCAAGGGCATTGCAAATTTAAAGTAATGTTGTTCGGCCTCTACAACACACCCTCCACCTTCGAGGCCACCATAAATGAACTTCTCCAACCCTTCCTCCGGAAATTTGTGGTGGTATTTTTCAACGACATTCTAGTTTACAGTCCTTCTCTACCCTCCCACATTGAGCATCTCAAGGTCATGTTGTCCTCCCTATCCAAGGGGAAGTTCTATCTCCGCCGAACTAAATGCCTTTTTGCCAGACAACAATTACACTATCTAGGTCATACAGTGTCGCCTCAGGGAGTTTCGCCTGACCTAGCCAAAATTCAGGCGATGGTCGAGTGGCCTACACCCTCTTCTCCTTCAGAACTAGTGGTTTTCTTGGACTTATAGGATTCTACCGGAAATTTATCCGACAATACACCTCTGTGGCTGGACCTTTGGCAACTCTCCTTCGCAAAGACAAATTCTGTTGGAAACCAGAGTCCCAACAAGCTTTCGAACATCTCAAACACCTCATGACACAAGCCCCGGTACTTATTCCACCTGACTTCACTATTCCATTTATTTTGGAATCGGACGCTTCGGCTACTGCAATGGGCGTTGTACTCCTTCGAAATCCCATCCAATTGCTTATTACAACAAGGTTTTTTGCCCTCATCTTCAAAGGGCTTCTACATACGTCCGCGAGCTTCATGCCATTACCTCCGCTGTCCGTAAATGGCGTCATTACTTGTTGGGTCATCCTTTTGTCATTCTTACAGATCACAGGAGTTTAAAAGATCTTATGTCGCAAGTAATTCAAACACCAGAGCAACATATTTACTTATCCAAATTACTGGGTTTTGATTATACAATACAATACAAAACAGGGTCCGGCAACGTCGTCGTTGACGTGTTATTGAGAAACCCAGCCCCTTCTTGCAATCAACTATTTTCCCTGTCACTTCCCAACTTCGTGTTTCTAGAGCAGCTTCGGAAATCACTTGAGGATACAAAGCATACATAGAGGTATTGCCAGCAGCACCCGGGGGATCATCTTGATTTCAACATCAATAATAATCTTCTACTTCTCAATGGCAAGATATGGTTTCCCTCTGACCATCCTTTGCCGCTACATTATTAGAGGAATTTCACAAAACCCCTCTAGGAGGCCACATGGGTGGTACTAAGACTTTTCATTGTCTTTGGGACAATTTCTTTTGGCCTAATATGCGATCTGATGTACAACGATATGTATCCCAGTGTTCTACCTGTCAACAAATAAAGTATGAAACCAAGAAACCTGGGCTCCTTCAGCCTTTGCCCATTCCTTTCGTAGTATGGGAGGACCTGTCACTTGACTTCATCACCGGACTACCTTCAACTAATGGATACAGTTCCATTCTCGTGGTGTAAGACAAATTCTCCAAAGGTGCCCACTTCAGTGCTCTGCCTCACCAATACTTTTTCTGGATATAGTTGCAAACTCCATGGGTCCCCAAGAAGCTTGGTTTCGGACAGGGACCCCTTATTCATCAGTGCTTTCTGGCGAGAGTTATTTTGTCTCAGTGGAACAAAGCTTTGCATGAGCACTTCATACCACCCATAGACCGACGGCCAGACAGAAGTTTTGAACCGAGTTCTTGAACAATATCTCCGTTCATTCGTTCACAACAGACCTACACAATGGTTAAAATTTCTTACCCTCGCGGAATGGTCATACAATACTTCAGTCAACTGTAGCACCGACCTTTCACCATTCGAAGTTACTTACGAAAAACCACCTCCGTCTATTCCCCACTACATCCAGGGCACTTCTTTGGTGGAGGCAGCTGACACTCTACTGTCAACACGGACTGCAATTCACTCTGCATTACAGCGACACCTTCTTAAGGCCCAAGTCACCATGAAAACTTTCGCAGATAATCATTGACTCAACATTTCTGCCTCTGTTGGAGACTGGGTGTACGTGGGACTCCATCCTTACCGTCAGACACCCATAACACCCACTTACATGAAGTTATCCAAGAGGTTTTATGGCCCTTTTCTGATCAAGGAACACATTGGCCCAGTTGCATATCGACTCAAATTACCATTGTCCTCTAAAATTCACCTTGTGTTCTATGTGTCCTTGCTGAAACTCCACCAGGGTACAGTACCTACCAATGTGGAGCCACTTCCCACCACAAACTCAGAAAACCACCCAGCATCAAACTGCTTACCATCATTGATTGGAAATGGGATGAGTCCACCTTCCCTCCGACTAAATTAGTTTTAGTCCAATGGGCGGGCTTGGCACCTGAAGACACAAGTAGGGAACATTGGATAGCAACACAGTTACTACAGGGAATACTAGCAGACCAACAAGGATCACTAAGAGGCCCGCACACCTCAGGGACTACGTGTAATGCTGAATTGGATAAGAACAAAACAACAGAATATTATCACTGCCTCAGCATCTAAATCTGTTATAACAAATTCAGCATCTAATTTTGTTATTCCTATTTGCACATGGGCCATGATTGGCCACTGCAGACCATCTGCATGTATTTGTCTATAAATACCATTCCGTGAATGAGAATGAGTAAGAAATTATCATCCTATTTTACTCTTTACTTTCCCTGCGTTAGAATAGTAGCCTAACAAATCTCATCACGTGCAGCACTAATCCCCTTCCAAACATAAGAATCCCCAACATTCCATTCAATACTCAGGAAGTGGACCATCCTTAATATATTTTTGGGATAGCAATTTGACCCATAGAGTGCATCCTTATTATCCACAATACTCCAAACAAGCTTACCAAATAGGGAGATGTTAATAGGATGAGTCTGCCTGATGCCTAAGCCTCCATGCATTCTGCTTAAAGGATGAGACAATTTTCCAGTTACCAGATTCTAACCATGTTTGCTTGAATGGTTGGACCACAAGAAGTTCCTAGTAATGCGGACAATCTTAGAATAAATGGATTTGGGAAGGATTGTAACACCCCGTAGGTCTCCGACGTGTTATCATTAATAATATCAGATTAGCGCATAAAACATAGTTTATAAAACTTAGCGGAAGCACAAAATCGCTTTTCTTGATACATTATGTATGAAATCACAATTATAAAGCATCTCACACACAGAACATACATCTATCACGCCCCTGTTGATCCAGTTTTACTTATCATATATCATAAAGACAGATAACTACAAGATTTAGGCAGATAGTCACATGTACAACAAATATATATATTCAGGGAAAGTCTCATATCATAAACTCAGATAATTCTGTACATATATACATCAGTTTCCACACCACTCTGTGGGGATACAAAAGAATATCAGCTCTCCTCGAGGGTATACAGAACTATACATCAAAACAGAATCAAAATAGAGCCTTCAAGCTCTTCATGCCACTCCTCACTCAAGCAGCCTAGTCTCTGCTGAGCCTCTTGCCCTGAGACTGATCTTCTCTTCTAGAATGGTCACCTGAAATCATAGAAAACCCCACACGGGGTGAGATAACATATCTTAGTAAGCTCAGAGTCCTTAGGAAATCATTCCCACCCTGGCTCACAGATCCACAACACACATACAGGCAACATAACAAACAAGGCTCACTGGCCTGGCCCTCTGGCCCTCAACACATCAGAATCATAAACATAATCATAATCTCAACACATGACAGGTGGCAGAGCTCTTCAATGCTTGGCGGAGCTCTTCAACGCCCTGACGGAGCTCCTCAACGTCAGTACCTGTCAAGATATGGCAGAGCTCCTCAATGCCATGGGCGGAGCTCCTCAACGCCCTGAATACCCAGCAGAGCTCCTCAATGCTGGTATCCATTTATTGGCCAATGGGCGGAGCTCCTCAACGCCTTGAATACCCAGCAGAGCTCCTCAATGCCGGTATTCAACTATTGGCCAACAGATATCTCAATCATAGCATACATATATCCAATGCAGATGCATGTAAAATCAATCCAAACAATGCCATAGCCAATGCATGCAGCATGAATCATGACCAACACTCCCCAGGAGTGTGGTGTGCAACCAAAGCGGGAATTCATCCCCAGAGAACATTGAACTTACCTGGTAAGGGATTACTCTGTAGTTCCTTTCCAGGTCTGTGGCTCCCGCCACCAACAGTCTCAGAATCAAAGCCTAATCAAGGCACATGAAAATCTCATATCAAAATAAGCCCTCAGGCATCCAATTCACAGAACATCATAGCAAAATTCCCCTATCCTAGGGTTCAGTCATACTCAGCCCCACACAAGGCTGGTCACAGACCATTCAAGGTCCCTCAAGGCTGAATGCCAAGCCTCTGAGTCATCTGGACTCAATACACATGCATATATGACATAATTTCCTCAGCCTTAACCTCAATTATCACTAGAACGGACTGAGTTCCACTCCAAGTCTCGTTTAACTAGCCACTTGGGCTCAGCGCAACACAATCAAGGCTCTTGCCTATCAGAGAACCATCAACAAGTGACTCTACACAAGTCACACAGGCATATACAGAGCCACGATTCAAAGTCATCATAATCAAAAACTGAAAGTTAATCCTTCATCTATTCAATGCTCTCAACAAGTTTCTCTACTGGACCCTGGGCTAATTCTAGCCCCAGCTCATATAGGTCACTATTCATAAGACCCCCAGGATCAAAATTAAACGGAAAAACTTGAGTCTTTTACCTCAGTGGCGACTAGAAACACCTCAGGACAACTCCCTCGACCTTTTATGTCCTTTATACACCGTGGTTCTTCGTCAGACTCAAGTTCTCTGAGATTCCACTTCTCACTCAAAAGGGGTTTTCCAAGAGCAGAATGGAAGGATTCAAGCTTTCAAAGGTTTCTCTCAAGATTAAAGGTCATAGGGAGGTGTTTAGGCTAGTATATAGGGTCCTATAAAGCTTGGAACAAGCTCTAATGGAGGTTGGGTCGTGGGGAAGAAGAAAGAGCTGACTTTTCCTTCAAAAATCGTGTTTGACCCTTATATACTCAGCCTGCCCGAGGTCTGGCGCGATCCGCGCCACAATGTCGGTGGTCCGGCGCTAACAACGCCAACCCCGCGCCATCAGCGCCAACTTCCCGAGACCTGTGGCGCCACCTCTGGTGCCATCAACGTGAAAATCTAGAGAAAACTGATTTTCCAGGGCACTTCTGGCGCTATCAGCGTGATCCTTGACGCTATCAGCGTCAACTCCTAAAACAAATGGCGCTATACGTGCCAACCTTGGCGCTGGCTGTGTGGAAATCCAAAGAAAATGGGTTTTCCAGGTCACTTACCGCGCTAACCGTGCAACCTATGGCGCGACTCGCCCTGGCTGGAAAACCTCTGGCGCCCCTGGCGCCACATTGACGCCCCTAGCGTTAGCTTCCAGTGGGTCTGGCGCGATCAGCGCCAGCCTTGGCGCCATCCGCGCCGCACCCTCCACAAGGTTTTCTCATGTGAATCCTTGCGCGACAGTGCGGGGTCAGGTGCCAAGAATGAGGATCCTTACATTCACCCCTCCTTTTAAGAATTTTGTCCGTAAAATTCAGAATCATACCTATTAGCCAACTCGGGATATCTCTGCAGCAACTCCTGCTCTCGCTCCCAAGTTGCTTCCTCAGGCGTCCTGCCTTCCCACTGAACCTTGACTCTGGGAATAGTCTTGCTGCGGATCTGCTTCTCCATTCTGTCCAGAATCCTCATGGGCCTTGTAGGACTCGTTAGATTCTCTCTGATCTGGACTGTGTCAGGCTCTACCACGTGTGAAGGATCAGCTACATATTTCCTCAACTGGGACACGTGGAATACATCATGAAGCCCTGACAACTGGGGAGGCAAAATTTGCTTTTCCAAGTTACCATAGAGCCCTTCCAAGAGGCTAGGCGCTTCTGTATACCCTCTACAATGGAGTGGAAGAAGGCCTTAGTGACTCTACCTTTAAGGTAGTAAAATCCTAAGTAACGACCAAGATCATGAATTTCTCGAATAAAGAATATATTCTGGAATCGTTCTGTTAGTGCGAATGACACCTTTAGAGCACATAAGCTTAGACTTTAAGGCTTCAGCTTAAGCACAAATTCATTGGAGAAAACATCCAAAGTGGAGGTGATCAGCTGAATCAGCGAATCTTTAGCCTTGAATAAAGAAGGATATCATCCGTGAACAACAAATGAGAGATCTTCATACCTCCTCTAACAATAGAAACAAGTTCCCAAAGGCCATCAGCCACCAGTTGCTCAATATAAAGGGATAGTCTCTCAATGCTCATAGCGAAGAGGTGGGGGATAGGGATAATGTTGCCTTGAAGAGGACTAATAATATCATCCAAAAAAGGCTGAAGTCTCTACACAATAACCTTGGTGATAATTTAATATATCACATTGCAGAGACTAATTGGCCTAAAATCCATAAATTGCCTAGGATAGTCAAGTTTTGGGATAAGGACATTTAAAGTCTCTACAATCTTCCTTTCTAAGAAACCCTGATCAAAGCCATCACAAACTGGTTCCCAAAGCTTGAAAACGCCAATGCCAACCTCTTTTGGAAGTTGTTAAGACTATCGGCAAGCGTACCGATTTGTCATTTTAAGTTACAAAATTTATAAGATCGTCTCCACAAGGACTTGAGCTTACTCAGTTAATAGAATTTAACAGTTTAATAGTTATGTACAAGGAGGTTGAGCGGAATTTCATTTGGTTATGAAAGTAACGAAAAATTACTAAACTAGTAAAATGAAATATATTTATGAGAAAGTAGGATTGAGGTTCATCATTCATACCCTTCGTATTCATTTAACTTTTACCATGTATAAATCATTTTATATCCTTATTGATGCACACATTATTTCACCCCGAATCGATCCATTGTATTTGAGAATCTTAAGGATATCTACCGAATATCGATCCCTCGCATATGAAGTAAATACCCTAGCATTATAATCATAATCGCGTGCTATTTGCAATCAAAACATTATGCTTCAGTCCTAACAACGTAACATAATGAGTAAAATTATTCAGTTCAAACCCTAAGGGGCACTTTCCAGTTAAGCTTAGGATTTTAATTCATAAAACTAGTAATCAAGTAGAATTAAGCATTAAGCACATAATGAAATTACCGACAAGGAATAAAATAGATTAATGCACAAATAAATATTAAAAGAGATACATACGGATAAGAAGATTACATCCAATCCTTAGAGAGGTTAGCTACTCATTGTGGAGAGAACCTCCTCATGGGAAGAATTGATGAAGGGCCTCATCACCGCTTCTTTCTGGTAGAGTTTCCACACTAATATTCATTTCTCTCATTCCCCTAATCTCCTTACTACTAATATTTAAGCTACTTAACCTAAGAAACAAGCTAAAAAGCAAAGGAAAATGAAAATTGGATTATGAATGCTCCAAATTCGTGGCCTATTGATAGCTTTTTCCCTCCTGCCAGCTTCACTCGCCCAGCTAGTGAATTTGCCTTTGATTGCTTGCCTGGGCGAGCTTATCTTATCATCTTGGAACTTGAAGCTTGCCTGGGTGAGTGAATAGCACTAGGGAGGCTCGCTTGGGTGAGTTAAAGACTTAGTCCTGAAGAAAGCTTTGGGCCTGGATGAGTTTTGGGCCATTTTGCTTGTAACACCTCCCAGGTTTGATCTTTTAAGCCCTTCTTGCTTGCTTTGCTTGTTCGGAAGCCTCAGATATCCTTGAAACCTATCAAAATACAAAATGTGATTGGATTAATCTTTCGAAATATGAAAAACAACATTTATCAAAGTACTAAATACATTTCAACCAGGTTTAGGGCAAGTTTATAAGCAATGTTATTGAAATCAAAAGATAAGTGCCATCATTTGAAACATGAATTTAACTGAAATATGGCACTTATCACTCCCCCCAACCTAGAATCTTGTTTGTCCTCAAGCAAAGTAAATTAACACTAGGATTATAGTAAATACTTATGAACATGCTTTGTAAAGAATCAACTTTTCAGAGTGATCAGAACATATTTTCAAATAATCAACCTCGAGAATTGAAAACACAAAATATGGAATTCACAAAACCAAATGAGACTAAGATCAATTCACATTTCATTTCTAAGAACATCAGAGGAAACACCTGATTGTTTTAAACAAAGGAAAACCTCTCAAAGGTGTTTAATTCTTTCACAGGTAAGTGTTTCTTCTCAGTTTCCAACACTGATATGTCATAGATTAATTTTGCAGTTCATTTCCCATCAAATCAAAGTACACATTTTTCATCGATATTTAGGACTTTTTAGGGTTGGGTCTGGCTTGAAAAGAATCTTAGTTTTTCTGGATATTCAAAGTTACCCCAAGAATAGGAGAGCAAACAAAGAAAAAAAAGTTCTATCATTACTTTTCCTATTTCTTTCCTTTTTCTACCAAAATATCTTTTGCTTTTTATAACAATTTTCCAATCACCCAACTTTATAGATTTTTCATCATGAATTTGTTTCCTTTTTCTTTTCTTCTTTTCCTTTTTCTTTCTTTCTTTTCTTTTTCAGCGTTTGAATCACATGAATAACCGTATTTTAAAGCAAAGTCTTTTTTCATCACATTAGCTATCCAACTAATAAAAAGTTTCCAACAAAAATCCTCCTTTGCTCTCCTAACCTAAGGTAAGGTAGGAAATTCTTATCCTAGGTTAGGGTTCCAACAAAATATCAAGTGTTTGGCTCAAAAGGGCTTGCAAAGGGTAAATCATTATATACATTGGGATAGCTTTTTGGCCAGTGACTTAAAATTTGTTCAAAAAGGAAGATGACCTAAATCATATCCATGAATCATATGTTATGACAATTAGAAATTCATGCAAAATCAACTATAATTCATATCAGTGAGGACACTCAATATAATTTCTGTGGTTGCACACACTCACTGAGGCTTTAAGGTCTGTTTTCATGTTCAAATCAAATCAATGTTTCGAAAGATGTTATTTATTAACTCCATGTAAAAAGTCTTGCCTTCATTTGGTATTTTAGAAAACCATTCATTTCTTTTTCATTCTCAAGGTTTCCTAAAAATTCTTTTTGTTGTGTTCTAATCTAATTCAAAAACTAAGTTTCAAAACATTTATCTGTTGATTCTTTCTAAAACATGTCATATTCAAGAAAATTTTTCTTTTTAAATCCCAAAAAGATTTATACATATTCTATAACTATGTTAGTAAAAACTAAAAATTTTAATAAAAAATGTGTATTTCCAAAAAGAGGAAACCCTCTGTGTGCAATACCAAAAAGAATTATAAATGCACACAACTATTTTAAGCAAACATCAAACATGATAAAGAAACAAAGTACTAAATTTAAACTACAAAGCGGTAAAGAAATATAAAAACAATGTCACAGATTTTTGAAGATCATGGCTGAGGAGCTCAGTTTCCTCCATTCAGATAATCAACAAGATTTGCCACGTTCTTTATCCTCACCTGCTTTGCCTTCTCCTAACAAAATGAACCTATATCCAAGTTCTAACAAAACAAATGATACTTTCAAAAACATAAGACATAAACTTTAAAAAGACATATAACATAAAAAATAAATAAAAACAAAATTTAAAAACACTGGGTTGCCTCCCAGGAGCGCTTCTTTAACGACGTATTAGTTGGACGCCTTTGTTATGGGTCAGGCTCCCAGCAATTGGACAATAGTGATAAGCCAATGGCTTCTGTGTTTTCCTCCAACATTTTCACCAGTTTCTTTTCTTTTTCAGAGAGAATTGAATAGCTGATAACTGGTTTCTTTGAATTTCCTGCAAGAAAAACATTTTTAGCATGTGGAGGTACTGCGTTTACCTTTATTTGCGATTCTTGATTTTTCTCTTCCTCTAACAATTCTTCAAAGATAAACTGTTGGTAAGGAGTTTCCTTGAAAACATCCGGCTGTTGGAAATAATCTAAACTATCATTTTCTTCAGATTCACTCAACTCCTCTAATGCTTCAGCTAATATTTTCTCTAAACAATCTTTTCCTTGAACCAACCTTTTGGAGTTAGAAATTACTTCATCCAAGACGTCCACTCTAAAACACTCCCTCGGTTCCTTTGGCTTAACTTGTGTGTTTGCTGAAAAATGTCCACTTCTATGCTCAGACATTTGTTTTGCAAGTTGTCCAACCTGAACTTCAAGATTTTTAATGGAAGCCTCAGTGTTCTTTTGATTTGTGATGGACATATGCATAAATTGAGTTAGAGTATCTTTCATTTTTTAAATTCTATTAGATTGAGCTTCTTGTTGTTGTTGTTGTGGTGGACCTATATTTGAAAAAAGTGCATAAGAGTTGTTAGAGGGACCTGCAAAAGAAGAGTTAGTGGGATCATAATATGCATTATCATTTTGCTGCCTCCAGCCATAAGGCTGATTTGAACCTGGACCACCTCTGTTGCCTTAGTAATTTCCTTAATAATTATGTAGAGGTTTGGTCTGATTTTGCATATAATAAGCCTCCTCTTCTTGTTGGCAATCACCAGGTGCTTGCTAAATTTGTTGAGGAAGTTGGCCTATTTGTTTGGTCAAGGCCTTTATTTGTTGAGTCAAGAGCTTATTCTGAGCTAGAATTGCATTTTGAGTATCCAACTCCATTATACCTTTCCTTTGAATCAGAGATCTATCATGGTGAGACTAGTAATCATTGGTTGCTATGGAGTCAATGATTACAATTGCTTCCTCCAAGCTCTTTGGCATCATGGTACCTCCAGCTGAGGCATCAAGGATCATTTTAGTCTGAGGTCTCAAACCACTGCAAAAAATATGTAGTTGTACAATATCATCAAAGTTATGATTTGGGCACCTTCACAATAATGCTTTGAATCTCTCCCAGATTTCACAGAGAGGTTCATTAAACCCTTGGGAAAAAGTATCAATTGCTGATTTTGTGCTTATGAATCTGGATGGAGGAAAGAATCTGGCAATAAATTTTTCCTCCACTTCTTCCCAAGTGCTCAAACTTTTGTTTGGTTGGGACTGAAGCCAAGTCTTAGCTTTACCTGTCAAAGAAAAAGGAAAAGCTCTGAGGTAAACAACTTCAGCATCTTCGTCTGAGGCTCCCATGGTACTGCATAACTCCATGAATGTCGACAAGTGCATGTATGGATCCTCATGGTCTAGTCTAGCAAATGGGTGTAAGCCAATGAGACTAAGTAATGCTGGTTTCAGCTCCACGCAGTCCTTATTGGTAAGTGTAATATCTTGAATTTTTAAACATATGATTAAGCCTGAATTAAGCACATGTTAAGCTTAGGATTAAGCTTATAATGGAGGAAATATAATTAGGCCTTGGAATCCCTTGAAAGGAGGCTTAAACGCTTGAGAAAGAGTTGAAATAGGCTGTTCTGGCCTACGGCGCGACCCGCGTGAAGTGCGGCGCGACCCACGCCAGATGTATAAAATGTGCCTATGCTGTCTGCCATCCCGCGCTAGTAGCGTGAGTACGGCGCTAGTAGCGTGGGAAGGGCTCTAGAAAACCATGTTTTCTTCTGGAGTTCCACGCCAGTAGCGTGGATGTCCACGCCAATAGCGTGGGTTACCCGAGTTCATGGCGCGACCAGCGTGGGAACGGCGCAACCAGCGCGGGACCGACGGATCAATTTTATAAATAGCCCATTTTGGGGCTGAAAGAGAAAAGGGAAAAAGAGAAAGGAAGAGAGAAGAGAGAGAAACCTCCATTGATGAGTTTGAGAGCTTCATATCTTCTCCATCTCTCATCTAAACACCTTAGACCCAACTGAGAAAGTGTTCAGAGCTTTGAGATCAGCTAGTGACTTAGCTTGATTCTCGAGAAAAGTCGGTCTACGGCGAGATCGGGATTCCAAAGGGAGCTTTTGGAATCGGAGAATCAGGACCAGAGAAGGCTTTGGCTGAGCGATCTGTCTTAGGGAAAGTGGTTCCCTAGTGTGTCTGAGCTACACAGAGGTAAGAAACTCGAGCTCTAGCCGTTGGTTCTGT
>PYAF01006169.1:62966-81528 GCA_007407185.1 Glycine tomentella
CAATTAATTATTAAACTGCCCTGAAAATAAAAATTGAAATAATTAACTTAAAATAATCCAAATTAATTAAAATCCGAATTATTAGTCTAATTAAATCCTAAATGAGAAACAATGCAAAATATAGACAATTAAGCACAAGTTAGGGATTAAAATGAGTACAGAAAGATGAGTAAATAGTGATAAATAGTGACTCATCAGGAGCCCGTAGATTTGATGAGGATCCAGAGGGGTATAGCAAGATGGACACCTACAGAAGCATGCTTCATGATCCTCACATGAGGCTAAGGACCAGACTTAGCAAGGTCCTATGACTGCTCAGGATAGGTTGCTGCATTACTTGATCACATATATCATCACTCCAACGGCTACAAATCATGCCCAAGCAACTGATGAGGATCTTCAGTTGGTGTATGGGCTGAAGCATCACATTCCTATGAACTGGGCCCTTATTTTTGAAGAAATAATGCTGAAATCAAAAAGGTTGGTCAATTACCCATTCCCCTACCCAGTGTTTGTGTCTAGGCTGATTGATCATTTCAACATTGATGTTGAAAATGAAGTTGTAGACAACACAAACTCCTACAACAGCCAAATTAAGGAGAAGCACTTGACCAAGATGGGTATGAGAAAGACACCCAATGGTTGGATGATGGCAAATCAGATGGCTGCAGAACAAGGAGAAATGGTGGCTAATTTTGATGAAGAATAGCAGCAACCACAGCAACAACAACAGCCTGCACAGCCAATCTTCACAGATTTTGAATCATTGATGATTCAAAGGATGGACTCTATGCTGAAGCTTCAAGAAGACTTCAAGGCTGAAACCCATGAATCCTTAGAAGAAATTAGGGAAAGGCTCAACTCAATTGAGGCTAACATGAATGATCAAGCCTCTGCTGAGTTCTAGGATTGTTTAGATTTAGTTTTATGTTTGTTAAATTTTCTGGTTAAACTATGTTATGTTCTGTAAGTTTTTTTAATTCAATATTGTACTGACCCATATGCATTCATATTAATGAATTATGCTTTCCAGTTTTATATCCGTTGTGCCTACCTTATTTTTTTGACTTTTAATAAGCCAAATAGGGGGAGAATTGATTAAGGGGGAGTGAGTTTAAAATCACTCTGTTTGCCCCTGTTTTCTGGTTCAGTTTTGGCCAAAATTTTAATTTGAAACAGTGTTGGAATTTAGGGGGAGTTATTGTGTAAAATTAAAAGCAATCAATTGGTATAGTGCTTAATTGAATAATTCATGAGTTACATGTGCTTTAACACTTGTTTCTTGGCAAGGTATTTTGAAATTTTTCAGGTTTATAAAGCTTAATGTTCAACAATGGCATTTTTCATTTAATCCCCAAGTATCAGTGCTTAATCAAATTGAAGATTTGGCATGTTTAAAGCCAAAAAGAGGGAGATTGTTGATTCAAGTGAAGCCATGTACAAATGAGCAAGGAATCAAGGCTTAAGTGTTTTGTGCTTTCAACATGCTCAAGGATAAAAGTTTCAAGAAAGCTTGAAGACCAATTTGATTAATGTAAAAGGGAGTTTATGATCTGATAATCCAATTGAGCATATCATGCATGAATCATTCATCTAGGATTGTTAGATTAAAAGGTCTTAGTAAAAGCAATTATCTAGAAAGGCATTTAACAAGCAAAGTTTTTGGAAAAATGAATCTTTACCGCATTAATTGATTACAAGGATACTGACATCGATTATTTTGTTCTTCGTGCTTTTTAGAAAACAAATCAATAACATAGTAATCGATTACATATCGAATTAATCGATTACATAGGCCAAAATAGGAAAATCATACTGTCTGACTTAATCGATTACAGATGGTCGTAATCGATTACATCCGTGCCTATGGTAAACATTTTCTACTAAGGTAATCGATTACATATTGTTTTAATCGATTACATAGTTCATTTGAAAATATGTGCCTGACTGTCTTAATCGATTACCATAGTCAGTAATCGATTAATCAATGCATTTAGAAAAATATGTTTGTCTGGCTTAATCAATTACTTCACAGAATAATCAATTATATTGTTCATAGCCTAAACTCAGAACTCATCAGGAGCACTTTAATCAATTACATTCTTGAATTAATCGATTACATATGCGAAATAATCGATTACAGGAGCATGTTTAATCGATTATTTTCAATTAGAAAGTTGTTATAAATAGAAATTCACTGCTTTGTGTTTTAGGGACTTGAGAATTTCGATATTTGAGCATTCACAAACATTCACAAACTTTCATTAGTGACTTTCTGAGTTTCAAAAGGCATTTGGACTTCACAAATTCTTTTGGGTTTTTTGATTCAAAGAAGTGAAGCATCATTGTTCATCAAAGCATAAGGAAAGGAATGCATTGAGTTTGTAATCTGTCATTCAACCTGTTGAATCATTCATTGCATGAGTTCTTGGATTATCAGGTGATATCTTTCCTTATTCTTTGAAAGTGTAAAACTGTTATTTGAATTTTTTGTAAAGATTAGTCTATTGTAAATGAGTTTCTTACATGTTTAGAGATAGTGTTTCTCTAAGGACAGCTGAGTAGTGTTCCCAGTGTGGGTTTTGGTCTCTAAGGGTCTAATAATGTTTTAGACTTCTGAACTTTATCTAGGGTTGATAAAGAGAGGCTTGTATTTGCTTGTAAGAATATTTTTGCAATAGTGGAACTCTACTCTAGTGTTGAGTGGAAGAACTGGATGTAGCTTCATAGTGTTTGAAGTGAACCAGTATAAAAATCAGTAGCTAATCTTTCTTCTCACCTATTCATCTCTTAATTGCTTTGTTTGTGAATCAATCTCATTGCACATAAAGTTATACTCTGTTTTCTTTTCTTCTTGAAAAAGGAATTTGATTGAATATTGATTCTTGGTTTTGAAACAATTCTTAAAGTGATAAAGATCATGTGGTAACTCTGATTTTAAATTTTTTAATTTATCAAGATTCAACCAATTCATCCCCCCTCTTGGTTGTGTTGAAGTATTCTATTCATTTTCAATTGACATCAAGAGTTGGTTCTTGTAAGTTACTCAAGATCACTTTTTCTTTTCGAAAAGGAAAATGAATACTTCTCAAATAACCTTTAAGGAAGGCGCCTCTTTAAACAGACCTCCAATGTTTGAAGGGGAACACTTCAGTTTTTGGAAAAATAGAATGAAGATCTTTATTCAATCAAATGACCCAGGAGCATGGAATGCAATAGAGAAGGGTCCCTTTATTCCAAAGAAAACTGTGGCTAATGAGTTGATTCCCAAAGGGGACAAAAGCTCTTGGTTGTGTTGAAGTATTCTATTCACATTCAAAAGGGGACAAAGCTCTCATTTTTTCTCTTGCTTGGAGGCTTCATTGTGTGCTTTGAATGGGTTTTTTGTGAAGATTAGAGGTAAATCCTTGAGATTATCAGTTTCTCTTCCCATTTCTAAGTTTAAATTTTCACTCTCTTCTCTCAATCATCTCTCACATGTGCCTAGACTCATTGGTTGGAAGCAAGAATTTTTATGTCTTTTCTCTTTGTATTTTCGAAAATCAACACCAAGGTATGGGGGGTTTTCTTCTCTTTCTCATGATTTTATGTGTTGATGGTGTTCAACTCCATGTTGGGAGTCATAAATATGCGTTTAAAGTCTTACAAAATTGATTGATCAAGTTGTTTAGTGTCAAGAATGAAGCACACAAGTTGTTTGATGTTTTGTTGCACTTATGTATAGCATGAAAATGGATACTGCGAATTTTAGGGTTCTCATATGATGAAACTAAAATTATATTTTTAAAGAAAACATTTGGGGATCATGTTTTCATATATGAAACATAAATTTTGGATAAGAAATGAATTTGCTATAAATTGTTTAAATGACCCTTGTGTTGAATGCTTTGTTATTACTTTTGCTACTTAATTGACAAATTGGGAGAAATATATTTATATGTGGAAATGTATAAAAAAAATAGACATCATAAGCTTTAAAAGTTAGGATCACTCATATTTTAATTCATTGAGTAAGTTAGGGAACTAATTTAAGTATAAGGAAGCATGTGTAGGGGACTCTGTTATTTTTCTGCTGAAACATGTTTTGTAAAATGTTTATTTCTCTCTATGTGGTTATCATTTGGTCATTTTTGAGCTCAATTTCGAAAATATACTTAAAGATATTTCTATGTTGATAAATTTCATGAGATTCCACTCAGAAATGAAGAGTTATTGATTTTATAAAACAAGGTACAAAATTGTCAGAAAACAAGATATATGGTGTTATTGATTTAATTCTAATTGATTATAATTTTGTTCATGCATTGTGAAGTTATTCACGAAAGTGCATACCATGATTCTTTTGTCTGTCGATATTTGCAGTGAATCCCCCATTAAATAATCATGCATTATGATAGGAATGCCTAATTCTCTAGCAAATACAATGTTTTTTTTTTTTATCATTTCTTCGTATGTGTATGATTTAGATCCATAATACTTGTTGATTAAGGTTAAGGGACATTGAAATTATGAATAGAAGAAGTCAATATGGAATTTTGTGAAAGAGAAAGATAAATTATGGTTGACGGTGAATGATTATTTATTACTTGAAGTACTCGACTCTATAACTTATGACTTATAATAGAAATATGAATTAAGAAATAAACCTTTTGGTCTTGTAATTGTTGAGACATGATGTGGTGCATGTTCTATGAATAATATGGTAATGAATCTTATGATTCCATTGTGTGGAAATATGACATATTGCGTGTATGTTTGGTGGAATAGAGGCAAATACTTTATTGTCTAATTTTAAGGTATGGTGTAACACCCCAAGTTTTGAGTACTAGGAATATACCATAAGGAGAACTTTTATTAGGACCCTATTGTTATATTTTCTATAAATATTTGTTATTATTATTTGTATATTATTGGTTTTGTCCTAAGTATATACTTGTGTTGTGATGGTGTGTGTGTGTTACTATACACGTGTATTTTTTTGTGTATATTATTACTGTTGTTGTTGTTGTTGTTGTTGTTGTTGTTGTCTTTATTATATTATATTTGGTCTTAAAAGAGTATTAGATTAACTTCTTATAGTTAAAATGCGTCTTTGAAAAGCTTGCTAAAAATTACTGTTCATTCATACACCTTAGAAACTAAAATCAACTTCTATCTTAGAAAAAATCAGCTCTAAAGTTGGTCACTTGATCATGTAAAATGCTCTAAGTCTCACATTAGACAAAATAACCTCACTAACCTTTTTCTTCCCCTATATATAGAGGAGACCAACAAGCCTTATATGCGCCAAAGACTTAAGTGGGCTTAGCGTTAGGTGCGGAGCCTCTCTGTCAGTATTTTTATATTTTCGTTTGAGTTTTCAAACTCAATGAATTTAGACGGCTTGAGATTATGTTTTAAATCACAACCAAGTTTTTTTCATAGTAAGAGTTGTCATGGAAATCATGGTGGACAAAGCCATTGAGTCAATGCATTATTGGGAGTGATCACAAGATCGTCTTTCTTTTCCTTGTTGATGAATTGCTTCATTTGAGGTTAGAGGGAGTGGGTTCTCTATTTTTCTTTTGTTGTATGAGTGGTAATGAGCCACAGGTAAATTGTATGATTTTAGGTTTATGATTATAGCAAGCTTATTTTCTTGGATGGCTTGTGAATACTCCGAAGCACTTTTTTTTTGTTATGATTTGGGTGAATTTGATTGTTATATGTTTTGATGTTTAGTCATTTTGATGTTTTTGCAATTGAATTTGATAATTGATGTTGAATGCACGTGACTGATAGAAAACCTTAACTTTGAACACCAAAATGTGTACTTAAATGATAAAATTAAACTTTGTGTTATTCATAATAGTTGTATCCCTGGATGTTATCTAGTTAAAGGGATTTGATTTCACTCAAAAAGGATTTATATAACTCCAGATATTGCAATTTTAATAAGTAAAGGTTAAGCTGTCATAATTATGTGGTCAGTTTGTATATTTCCTGATTTTAGGTTTCTAAACGATTGAAAGGT
Source organism: Glycine tomentella (assembly GCA_007407185.1). Classification (NCBI taxonomy): domain Eukaryota; kingdom Viridiplantae; phylum Streptophyta; class Magnoliopsida; order Fabales; family Fabaceae; genus Glycine; species Glycine tomentella. Next base: position 68,980 of record PYAF01006169.1, read on the forward strand.
ATTTTGAGGTCATAATAAAAGTATTAGATAACTACCTTATCTTTCTAACGAGATAAGAATAAAATTAATAATATCAGTACAACTCTAGACATGATTATTATATTCTAAGAAGGTCATAGTAATGTAGGAGGAAAAATGAGTGTGTAATATTGATATCATAATGAGTGATGGTACTATGCATGATGTTTATACTTATGATTTGAAGAATGAAGTGATGTAATGATATTGTTTTGTAAATGAGTGAATGTTTCCATGATTGATATTGTGACCGAATACACGATGTCCACAAGTATATGTGAAAGTAATATGACATGGTATGTGTTGCAAAAAATGTTAAGAGAACCTATCCTTGCAAGATAGGAATTTCCAAGGGAATTCGAAAATAAACCATGTGCATATTGTCTTTGAACCATGCACCATGTTGTGCATATGTATTTTGAAGTGAAGGATATTATGAACCTAACCAAGGAGGTCATGAATAAGTTGACGTATGACTCTGACCTTGGGGGTGCAACGGTTTGGAATCTATTTTAACCTCATGTTAGTCACATGTGTTGGAGTATCCTTGCAAGGCCAAAACACCCTAGCGTGCTGCCGGTAGTGTATTCTCGGTGAGAGTTATACAAGTTGATCACATGGGTTGCCCATTGTGTGGCAATTCGTCGACTACATGGACTCCCACGCTACATTCATAGTATTTTCCAAAATGGTACCACGTGCATACAAGTTTACGGGTCTAATCTGTATCTACGTTCATAGTGTATGGAATGTTTGATTTGGATGAGGCATGCTTTTGTTGTGGAACACAATTGTTTATAAATATTTCTTATATCTTTATGATTTCCTTAATGTTTTAAATTTATTGTGAGATGTATCTCACTTCCTGTCTATTTATCTTGTTTGTGTTTAGCCTGAATGCCACCCTTGCAAGTGAGTCTCTGTAAGGTTATGATAATGATGCTACATGAGAGGTTTAGGTCTCAACTTCATATTGCTATTAATTTTAGGGTTATGGATGCTCTGAAACAATGTAACATTGGAATACAGGTTTTATTCATTTATCTAAGAATTAAATTAATAAGTAGTTTTTTACCATATTTTATTTAATATGGTTTGTATGGACTTTGGAGCGCTAAGATTTTTTTAACATGGAGTTACGTTATTTATTGATTTGTTTTCTTTAAGTTTACAAACATTTAACATGTAGTATTCTTATCGTGAAATAAGTGTTTTTTTTTTAAAAGTCGATACATCATTTTAAAACTTTTGCTATGAACGTATTTAGAAAATATTACAAGTGTATGCATCTTGGAGTAAAAGGGTGTTACATATGGTGTATGAATCCTATGAATATTATGATGTTATCTTATGATCCTAGTATCATGATGAGATGAATTCAATGATTCTAATATGGATGTTGTATGACATATTCCATGTTTGTGTTGGGAAGGCTAAGGTCTCTATGCAAGACTATTATGTATATTGCTATATTCAATATTGATTCTATATTGTGTATGTTGTATGGTGGAACTTGAGGGTTGTTACCCAATCCCTAAACATTAAATAAAAGAAGAGTGTGACTAAGGAGAGTTATGGGAAAAGAAAGCGGTAGCTATTTTTGTAAGAAGCGATATTGTAGTTAAGTAGAAGCGATCATTGAAGGGACTATGAAGACTAAACAACCTAGTTTAAAAGCCAAGTAGGTTCACGCGAAAGGTGTTATAACAACAAAAGAGTGTGTGCGTCACTAAGAGAAGTGAAAAGCGAACTTAAAGCAAGCAAAAATTTTATCAAAGACCGAAGTGGAAGCAATATAGAAGAAATTTCAAATATGTATGGATGTAGATGCATAGTGATGATAGGATAAGATCCCTTATTTATTAATAGTAGTATTGTGAGAATGAGGAACTTGGAGAGTAGTGAATAATCTCATAAGACTTGAATGACTTGTTAATGTGATAGTTATGTGGTAGGAAGCACAGAGACATTAAGTATTCTATGTGGTTCTTTGAACAATGATTTTGCACTTGAAGTGAAATTGTGTGTGATGAGACAAATGATGATAGAAATCATTGCATGGTGTGGTTGATGGATATTATGACAACTTGCGGAACCTATCTCGTTATGACATAAGTTGGATATAGAGCATTGTGGACACCGATCATGGAAGGAATCGATTTTTGGCATGGTACTAGGGTAAGGATATGTACTCCCATGACATCACCTTAAAAAGTAAATGAAATATGTAAGACCTCTATGGTGGCATATCAATGGGGCGAGCAGCCCCAAATAGTGGAACAAACGTGTAGTCAAATATTAGGGCTACAAGAGTGCAAACATATAGTCGAACCATAATGTTGACTATGTGAATTGCATAATGTGTTTGTGATTATGGACTTTGGTCCTTATGCTTGTAGCATGATGGGATAGTAGAGAAATCATCCATACACCTTTTTTTTTAAGAGGAGGAGGACGAAGGAATGGAGACCAATATTTAGGATGTTGATCAGCCCACTAGCTGGCCAGTGGAACCATGATCCATGGTTCGATGAGGACCATTTTGCCTGCGATGTTAGATTTGATCTCTCACCAGTGGTTGGGGAGCTACACATTCCATCATTTTATTTCTATTTACCTCTAACACTTACTTAGTATCCAGTTCCTGATTACATGTGTGTTTTGCCGACTCCGTTTCTTCACCTTCCCGCTCTTCATCAACAACATCATCTATGGCCGATATCACGATGGTTGCTAAGGAGATATTTGCTTAGCCAATTGTGAGGGAGTATGTTCCTCCATCTCCCGGCAATGAGATTCCCTTGTCAAAGAGAAGGCCCACTTTCATCCAAATTTCCAAAGTATGAGGAAAATCTCTAAGGCATTGGAGAACATCTTCAGCATGGTATGAGCAATGAGGGAAAGCTGCAGATGAAGCCATGTGTTTGTGTTGTCTAGTAGCATTAGTTGAGAGAGAATCCTAAAGGATAAACTAGAAGAAGATGCAAATTTTCTTTGGGATTTTCAACTTCCAAAGCCACTTAAAATGAGCATGAGGCACCTAGGTAGTAGAAAGGCCCACAAAAGAAAGACATTTATAGGTTGATGTAGAAGAATAAATGCCATTAGAGGAAAGGTTCTAGACTTACGTCAAGCATGGTTGGAGCAATGAGGGGCTCCACTTCAGGAAATGCAATTTTAAGGCATAATAATATGGAGATTATGCCAACACTAGTGACCATTATGAATAATCTCCATAAAATTGATATAAACTTCTAAGAAATGGATGAAAGGAACCATGTGACAAAGTAGACCCAATTTGGCCCATTCAGAGAACCAGATAGAAGAATCTCTTGCACCAAGTTTGAATTTAAAGCCTTCTCATAACTCATCTTTAGATTTAATAATGCCTCACCAAACATAGGAAGCCTCATCCTTGCACATGGCATGATAACGACTATCGAATCGCTACAAAACAAATAAAACTAAGATAATTCAATAGCACAGGATTAACCTGAGTCGACTCAGAAATACAGTCCAATTTGGTTCCTAACTTAATCCACTTAGAAACAACAAGGGGATTTTATCAAACAGTTTGCAGACAATGAACAACAATTGCAGAAACACAAACAAGAATTGAAGAAAAATGCATAAACTAACATAATTGATAAAAGATGTTGTAAAACAAAATCAATAATATCAATCCAATTCACCAAACCAAGCAATTGCGAATTATCATAGTTCTCATATAATGATCATATTATGAAGGTTCATTCAATATCATTAGACGTAGTTCGATCGAATTAACTCCTAAATCAATTGAAATCACAAACTAGATTGAAATATCATCCAAACAATTTGTAATTAAAATTCAAAATTAAGAAATAAATCCATAACCTAATCCATTTTCAATCCTAAACATATTCATAATCATGAAAATTGAAAAGAGCATTGAAGAAGAAAATGAACATTTACACAAATTAAAATACCAAACCAGGACTCAAATTCTCCTTGCTTGGACTGGATCCTTGGATTGATTAATTGTTTAGCCTTCCATGATCATCATTAGTCGAAGATCCATGAAATTAGTATAAGAAAATAGAATAATAGAGATGAAAGGAAGAAGAAAAATGAAGAACAATTAAGAGAAAAACATAAAAAATTATAATTCTAAAAACTTGCACAAGAAGCTAGAAATTCAATTTTTGTCCTCCTCAAAGTAACTCCTAGCTACACTAATATATAGTGACTGAACAGAATGAAGGATGGGCTCTGATTAGGCCCATCTAAACTAACTAATTATGCTAATTACACGAATCAAAACCCAAACCCACTGTCCAAAACTCAAGTGCAGAGGTTCTAGCTTACAAGTCTAATTTGATCCTCAAACCGGCAGAATTGGCCCACGCTTATCTCTGACAAAATTGTAGTTGTATTTGTTTTCCTTATATTTCCAGGGACTACTCACATGCTCCATTTGGAGTTTTGTAGAAGCCTCTAGCTCCTGCACAAGGAAGATAGGTCAAGTAAGCACAAAACCTGCAAATAAGCAACAATTATCAATTAAGCCAAATTATTTCCTAAGACCAAAACTGAGTTAAAAGTGAAAAAATTAAGAATCCAAGAGATTTTAAATAAGCTAAGAAGAATAGAAAATACTTAACTAAAAATGCTCAATACTCATAAAATGATTATCGTTTAGGTATTTTTGGGAAAGAAGTTGGACCCAAAGAGTATTTTTTTTCCGACATACTCCAAGAAAGTTTACCTAGGAAGGATATGTTTGTTTCATGCGCTCTCCTAACACCTAGCCTTCCATTAGCTTTAGGAACAATGACCTTGTCCCAGCTAACCATTTTCCAATTACATGTATTTTGATTTTGGGACCAAATAAAGTTTTTGGCCATCCTATCTATATTTTCACACAAGGTTTTTTGGGAGGAGAAATGTAACGCCCGACCACTTGAAGGATCAATGACTATCCCCACATACCAACACAAGACTTTTTAGCGTGCTTTGTCCTCACTCACACACTTCTTGAGAATTCCCAGGATGTCACTCATCCCAAGATTGCTCCAAGTTAAGCACGCTTAACTGTGGAGTTCTTAAATTATGGGCTACCGAAAAGTAGATGCACCTTGTTGGTATAGGTAGTACCTATTAAATCCTTTAAGTTATCCTTAACTGTACAGTCCCATACCTGCACAGCCTCTGGATCCCTCTCGTTCGGGTGTGTATTCTATTCATTCATGTACCCCTCCCGCTGAAAGCTTGCCAGGAGCTGCTCTTTGTTCGTGCCTCACTGTGCCCGAGATGTTACATGCCCACCAGCTTCCGCCTGGTTCGTCCTCGAACCACACCGTACTGGTAGAAAGGCCCTGCTCTGATACCACTTGTAACGCCCGGCCACTTGCAGGATCAACGACTGTCCCCACATACCAACACAAGACTTTTCAGCGTGCTTTGTCCTCACTCACACACTTCCTGAGAAACTTCCCAGGAGGTCACCCATCCCAAGATTGCTCCAAGTTAAGCACGCTTAACTGTGAAGTTCTTAAGTTATGGGCTACCAAAAAGTAGATGCACCTTGTTGGTATAGGTAGTACCTATTAAATCCTTTAACTTATCCTCAACTGTACAGTCCCATACCTGCACAATCTCTGGATCCCTCTCGTTTGGGTGTGTATTCGATTCATTCATGTACCCCTCCTGCTGGAAGCCTGCCAAGAGTCGCTCCTTGTCCGTGCCTCACTGCAACGGCGATCACTCCCAGCCCTCGTTAGCGCCCAGGATGTTACAAGAAACAATTGCATTTGATACACAAGAATGGAAACGAGAATTGATTTAACCAAGCAAAGTCTACCAGCATGACTTAAGAGTTTATCTTTCCAAGTAGCCAAACGCTTTTTGATGCTCTCCATAATTGAACATATGAAGCCTTGTTGACCCTTCCCTTTACAAAGGGAAAGCCCAAATACTGGCCAAGGTCTTGAAGCTCAAGACACCCAAAACAATTTGGAATCATTGCCTTTGAAATCTTTTAATACCTTTGGAATACATTAGCTTGGACTTGATATAGTTCACCATTAAACTAGATTCATTACAAAATGTTGCCAAAGTTTCTTGAATCAACTGTATTTGGTTAGCAATTCCTTTGCAAAGAGAAGAATATCATCGGCAAAGAGGAGATGGGAAACCTTAGGGCCTTCTCTATCTATGGAAATAGATTGCCAAATTCCATCCTCAACAAGTTATTGGGTATAAATGGAAAGTTTCTCCATACAGATCACAAAGAGATAGGGGAAGAGAGGGTCACATTTCCTGAGACCCCTAGTAGGTTTAAAGAAATTAGTCTTTGCTCCATTCCATAAAACAAACAGAGAGAAAGCTCTGGTACACCACATGATAGAGATATAGTAGCTTGAGGGAAACCAAAATCACAAAGAACCTTTTCTAAATAATCCCAACGCACACTGTGTAAGCCTTTTCAAGATCAATCTTAAAAGCAACATTCCCCTTCTTGGCCTTAGAATGGTTCATAAAATGGATTATCTCCCATGCCACAATAGCATTCTGAATAGTACCATGACCAGGAATGAAACTATCTTGAAGGGGACTAATAGGATCATCAAGGAAGGGATGAAGCCTTTAAACAATAACCTTGGTAATGATCTTGTAGATAACATTAAGCAAGCTTATAGGGCTGAAGTCCTTGAAATGTTTCAGATGGTCAATTTTTGGAACAAGAACTTGATAAGTGTCATGTTTTAGTTAATTCCAAGATTATAACGTTGGCACTTATCTTTTGATTTCACTAAATTCGCTTATAAACTGACCCTAATCCTAGTTGTTTTATATTTTGTACATAGATAAATGTTGTTGTTCTCATTTTGGAAGATTCATCAACTCAAATTCGATGTTTCGATAGGTATCAAGTGTATCTGGGGCATCCAAAGCAATCAAGACAAGCAAAAAGGAAACAAGGTCATTTCTTGGAGCTAATTTCGCCCAAGGTCGCCTGGGCTAATAACCTTTCTTCACTATTAAGAGTTAACTCACCCAGACGAGCATATCATTGATAAGTGCCATATTTCAGTTAAATTCGTGTTTCAAATACTGGCACTTATCTTTTGATTTCATTAACTTGGCTTATAAATTTTCCCTAAACCTAGTTAAATAGCACCTAGTACTTGTGTTAAAGTTGTTTTGGAAGATTAATCCAATCATGTTTTGTATTTTGATAGATTCTGTGGATTTCCGAGGCTTTTGAATAAGCAAAGCAAGCAAAGAAGGCTTATATAGCAAGTATGGGAGGTGCAACAAGCATTTCAAGCCCAGAAATCGACATGGCCCAAAGTTTTCTTCAACATTAAGACTTTAATTCGCCCAGGCAACCACCATAGTGTATTTTGCTCGCCCAAGCGAGCTACAAGTTCCAAAAAGATATGTTAAACTGGCCCAGGCGACCAAAACTTGAAGAAAATGGTGGCCTGGGCGAGTGGAAGCAGGAAAGCCATGGATCTATAAATAGCCACGAATTGGGAGAGAAAAATTCATTCTTTTGCATTCCTTTCTTGCTTAAGTATTATTCCTTAGGTTTAGGAGGTTAAATATTAGTAGTATGTAGGCTAGGAAAGTGAGAGAAGCGAGGATTAGTGTGGAGACTCTGCCGGATAGAAGCAGTGATGGGGACATTCATCAATTCTTTCCTTGAGGAAGTTCTCTCCACTATGAGTAGCTAGCTTCTCTGAGGATTGGATGTAATCTTCTTAACCCTATATCTCTTTTAATACTTATGTATGAATCATTCTATTTCTTGTTGGTAATTTCATTCGGCACGTAATGCTTGATTCTACTTGATCACTAGTATCATTAACTTAAATCCTAAGTGAGACTGGAAAGTAATCTTTGGGTTTGAACTGAAAGAATTTACTCATTACGTTACATTGCTAGGAATAGGGCATAACGTTCTGATTGCATAAAGCACGCGATTATAATTCTTAATCCTGGGGTATTTACTTCATATGCGAGGGATCGATATTCGGTAGATATTCTTAGAACTTGAATACGAGGGATCGATTCAAGAGAAACTAGTGTGCATCAATAAGGGTAGACAATGATTTATGCATGATAATATTAATTGAAGATAAAAGGATAAGAATGATGAAATCCAATCCCACTTTCTCATAAGTATATTTCATTTTCGCTAAAGTTTAGTTACTTTACTTTTTACTTGCACCACCAAATGAAATCTCGCTCAACCTACTTGTACATAACTATTGAACTGTTTAATTCTATTTGGATTAACTGAGTAAGCTCAAGTCCCTGTGGAGACGATCTTATAAATTTTGAAACTTACAACGACACATCAGTGCGCTTGCCGAAAATTCCTAACAAGTTTCTGGCACCGTTGCCGGGGACTGCAGTTACTCGCTCAGTTCTTTCAAATTTAATTTCTCAAGTTGAATAGGACTTTTCCTTTACTTTTTTTTTGATTTTGTATAAATTCTTTTGTTTTTTATTTTATTTTACTTTCCCTAACCTCGGTACTTAAAAATTATTGCAAGTTTGTTCTTTTTCCTTTTTGAGGTAAATTTCTTGCAGCTACATCGATATTAATTTAGAAATTACCAAGACCATAAAGGAAAAATAAACAAAACAACCAAAGAGTTACCGAGTAAATCTTCTATTTTGATTCTCCGTCACTAGTAAAGCCACCTCTAAATATGGCTGATAGAGGGGGAGAAGAAAAGAGACCACCAAGGAGGACTCTGGGTGACTATGTGTATCAACAAGGACCAAAACATTACAATAGCATAGTCATTCCTCCTTTCAGTAAAAAAGTTGTGGAATTGAAGCCCGCATTGCTCAGTTTAATTGGATCACATCCTTTTTTCGGACTAGATCATGAAGATCCATACACTCATTTGTCCACCTTCATGGAGCTGTGCAGTACCATAGGAGCCTCTGATGTAGATGCTGAAGCTATCTATCTCAGAACTTTTCCGTTCTCCTTGACAGGTAAGGGAAAGGTATGGCTTCAATCCCAACCTAATAAAAGTCTTAGCACTTGGGAAGAAGTGGAGGAGAAATTTATTGCTAGATTCTTTCCTCTATCAAGATTCATAAATGCAAAGTCAGCAATTGCTACTTTTTTCCAAGGGTTTAATGAGCCTCTCTATGAAACATGGGAGAGATTCAAGTCATTACTGCGAAGGTGCCCAAACCATAACTTTGATGATATTGCACAGTTACATATTTTCTACAGTGCTTTGAGACCTCAAACAAAGATGATTCTTGATGCCTCATCTGGAGATACCATGATGTCAAAGAGCCCGGAGGAAGCAAGTATAATCATTGACTCTATAGCAGCCAGTGATTATCAATCTCACCATGATAGATCTCCGATGCAAAGAAAAGGTATAATGGAACTGGATACTCAGAATGCAATTCTAGCTCAGAATAAGCTCTTGACTCGACAAATAGAGGCCTTGATCAAACAAATAGGCCAACTTCCTCAACAATTTCATCAACTACATGGTGATTGCCAACAAGAAGAGCAGGCTTATTATATGCAGAATCAGACCAGACCTCAACAGAACTTCCAAGGAAATTACCAAGGCTACAGAGATGGTCCAAGTTCTTATAGTTGGAAGCAGAAATATGAAAATGCATATGATGGTCCCACTAACTCTTCTTATGCAAGTCCCTCTAACAACTTTTATGTAGGTTCTTCAAATAGGGTTCCACTACAACAACAAGAAGAAGCTCAGCCTGATAGAATATAAAAAATGGAAGATACTCTAACTCAGTTTATGCAAATGACCATTTCAAATCAAAAGAACACTGAGGCTTCCATAAAAAATCTTGAAGTTCAGGTTGGACAGCTTGCAAAACAACTGTCTGAGCACAAAATTGGACCCTCTTCAGCAAAAACACATGATAATCCAAGAGAACCAAGAGGATGTTTTAGAGTAGATGTCTTGAATGGAGGAATTTCTGACTCCAAGAAGTTGGCTCAAGGAAAAGATTATTCAGAGAATACATTAGCCGAAGCATTGGAGGAGATGAGTAAATCTGAAAAAGAAGATAGTGTAGATTATCTCCAACAATCAGATACTTTCAAGAAAATTCCTTACCAACAGTTTATCTTTGAGGAATTGACAGAGGAAGTGAAAAATCAAGAATCACAGATAAAGGTAAACGCAATACCTCCATATGTTAACAATGCTTTCCTTGCAGGGAATTTAAAGAAACCAGTTATCAGCAATACAAGTCCAAAAGAAAAGAAACTGGTAAAAATATTGGAGGAAAATACAAAAGCTAAGGGCTCATCCATATTATCCAATTACTGGGAGCCAAAGCCATAACAAAGGCGTCCAGCTAATACGACATTAAAGAAGCGCTCCTGGGAGGCAACCCAGTGTTTTTAAATTTTGTCTTTATTTATTTTATTTTGTATCTTAAGTTTATATCTTATCTTTTTAAAAAGTATCATCTATTTTGTTAAGAACTTGGATACAGGTCCATTTTTGTTAAGAAAAGCAGGTGAAAAAGAAGAATGTGGCAAATCCTATTGATTATCTGAATGGAGGACATCAAGCTTCTCAGCCATGATCTTCAAAAATCAGTGACATTGTTTTTAAATTTTTTACTACTTTGTAGTTTACATTCAGTACTTTGTTATTTACTATGTTTGATGCTTGCTTGAATACTTGTGTGCATTTATGATTCTTTTTGGTATTGCACACTTTGATTGCACGCAAAGATTTTTCTCTTTTTGAAAATACACATTTTAAATACTTTTGTGTTTTCTTAATATGCCTGTATAAATCTTTTTGGGGCTTAACTGATATTTCATGTTTTGAAAAGAATCAACGGATAAATATTTTAAAACTTGTTTTTTTGAATTAGATAAGAACACAACAAAATGATTTTTGGAAACTTTGAGAATGAAAAACAAATGAATGGGTTTTCAAATATCAAATGAAGGCAAGACTTTCTACATAGAGTTGATAAAGAACATCTTTCGAAACATTTATTTGATTTGAACATGAAAACAGACCTTGAGCCCAAGTGAGTGTGTGCATCCACATAAATTAAATTGAGTGACCTCACTGATAAAATCTATAGTTGATTTTGCATAAATTTCTAATTGTCATAACATATGATGCATGGATATGATTTAGGCCTTCTTTCTTATTAAACATCTTTTTAAGCCATTGGCCAAAAATCTATCCCAACATACTTAAATGATTTATCCTTTGTAAAACCCCTTTGAGCCAAACACTTGATATTTGGTGTTGATTCAGGTGAAGCCAATCATTAGTGAACAAGGATCAAGATTCAAGAAGTTTGTGCTTTCAACATGCTCAAAAGGCAAAGGTTCAATGGAAAAGCTTGAAAGACCAATTTGATTATGTAAAAGGAAGTATATGATCTGATAATCCAATTGTGCACATCATGCATTATTCATTCATCTAGGATTGTTAGATTAAAAGGTTTAATTAAAGGCAAGTCACTAGTAAGGATTTAAAAAGATAAGTTTTAGAAAAATGGAACCTTACTGAAATAATCGATTACAAGGCTTGTGACATCGATTATTCTGTTCTTCGAGCCTTTAGAAAACAAAGTATGAACATTGTAATCGATTACATGACAGATTAATCGATTACCTAGGCTAAAACTGAAAACATACAACTTCGGACATAATCGATTACTGAATTTTATAAGCGATTACATCTATGCCTATGGATTACATGTCTTGTAGATTTAATCGATTACATATCGATTTAATCGATTAATTAGTATATTTGGAAAATATGCATTTTCGGTCTTAATCGATTACTTCATGGAATAATCGATTATATTGTTCTTTGTCAAAACCCAGAATGCATCAGGATCATTTTAATTGATTGCATATTATTTTAATCGATTACATAGTTCATTTAGAAAAAACATGCATTTCGGACTTAATCGATTACGTATCGGAATAATCGATTAAGTGGTTCGTTCTTGGAACTGAGAAGTCACTATGAGCATTTTAATCGATTACCATCTTGATTTAATCGATTACATATGCGAAATAATCGATTACTGGAGCGTGTTTAATCGATTATTAGCAGTTAAAAAAAAAGTTATAAATAGCACCTCTTAAGCTGAGGTTAGAAGACTTTTATGCAATTTGAGAAATACGAGTTCTAAGCATTCACAAACTCTCTGAGCCTTCATTAGTGACATTTTCTCTCAGTTTCTAAACATTGAGTCTTCAAAAAATTGAATGGGTCTTTGAATCAAGAAGGTGAAGCAATCAATGTTCATTCAAAGCTAGGAAAGAATTGGATATGTGTTGATAATCTGTCATTCAACCTGTGATTCATTCATGTGCATTCATTCTTGGATTATCAGGTGATATCTTTCCTTGTCTTTGAAAGTGTAAAACTGTTCTATTGAATTTTTGTAAAGATTACTCTATTGTAAATGGGTTTCTTGCAAGTGTAGAGATAGTGTTTCTCTAGGAACAGCTGAGTAGTGTTCTCAGTGTGTGGTTTT
>PYAF01006169.1:91153-105795 GCA_007407185.1 Glycine tomentella
AGAATCAAGCTAAGTCACTAGCTTATCTCGACGCTCTGAACACTTTCTCAGTTGGGTCTAAGGTGTTTAGATGAGAGATGGGTAAGATATGAAGCTCTCAAAGCGCGTCAATGGAGGTTTCTCTCTCTTCCCTTTCTTTTCTCTTTCCTTTCCTCTTTCAGCCCAAAGGGCTTTATATAAAAGCAAATCCGTCGGTCCCACGCGGCTCGCGCCAGTTCCCACGCGGGTCGCACCAGATGCTCTGCCAAGCCACGCTTGGAGCGTGGATCCCACGCTGGAAGCGTGAGATGACAGAAAGAAATGGCCTCTTTCAGGCCTCTGGCGCTGGTAGCGCCACACGCCGCGCTGATTGCGCCAAAACCTCGGCCCGTCCACTCTGGGAGCGCCAACTCCCACGCTTGGAGCGTGAGATGACAGAGCCAATTCGCCTGATTTATACATATGGCGCGGATCGCGCCGCACTTCACGCGGGTCGCGCCACAGGCCAGGACAGCCTATTTCATCTCTCTTTCAAGCCTTTTCTCTAATTACTCTAAACCCAATTATTGCTCTTAATCATGGGCTTAATCCAGGCTTAATTACGTGCTTAAAATTCAAGACATTACATCCATGATCAAGCGGATAGGGGAAGTGGAAATCAGACCCACAAGGATGACTTTGCAACTAGCTGACAGAACTATTAAGCATCCTTATGACATTATTGAAGATGTGTTGGTGAAAGTTGACAAATTCTTCTTTCCAGTCGACTTTGTAGTGATGGATATGGATGAAGACAGTGAGGTTCCATTGATTCTTGGCAGACTTTCATGAAGACTGCTAAGGTCTTCATGATGTTGATGAAGGAGAACTCTCTATGAGGGTGCAAGATGATAAATGTCCTTGAAGCTATGAAGAACCCGACAGATAAAAGAAAGTGTTTTAGAGTAGATGTTCTGGATGAGGTAATTTTTTACTCTAAAAGATTGATTCACAAGAAAAAGATGGTTTAGAGAAAGCACTGACCGAAGCATTCAAAGACGAAGATGAATGTGAAGATAAGGAAAGATCAAAGTGTCTTCAACAGCTGAATTCTTGCAAAAAAATTCCTTATCACAAATCTCTCTTTGAAGAATTGAAGGGAGATACGCAAAAAGAGGAATCAAAGCTAGAACTAAAGGTATTACCTTCACATTTAAAATATGTTTTTCTCGCAAGTGATTTCGAGAAACCAGTGATCATTAATGCAAATATTTCAGAGGAAGAAGAAAATAAACTGGTAAAAGTTTTGTAGAAAAACAAAGAAGCCATTGGTTGGACCTTATCAGACCTAACAGGTATTAGTTCTTCTTATTGTATGCATAGAATTTTAATGGAAGAGGATTATAAACCTGTAGCTCAGCCTCATAGACGTCTCAATCCAACCATGAAAGAAGTTGTAGGAAAAGAGGTAGTCAAGCTACTAGAGGCTAGAATGATATGTCCTATCTCAGATAGCCAGTGGGTAAGCCCTGTACAGGTAGTACCCAAGAAAGGTGGTATAATTGTTGTTAAAAATGATAAAAATGAGCTTATCCCAACTTGTATTGTTACGGGTTGGAGAATGTGTATTGATTACAGGAAGCTCAATAAAGCCACCAGAAAGGATCATTTCCCATTACCTTTTATGGATCAAATGTTGGAAAGACTAGCAAGTCAACAATATTACTGTTTCTTGATGGTTATTCAGGATATAATCAAATCAATGTTGATCCTGAAGATCAAGAGAAAATAGCTTTTACTTATCCTTTTGGTGTATTTGCTTACAAAAAAATGCCTTTTGTTCTTTGTAATGCACTTGCTACATTTCAGCAATGCATGCTTGCTATCTTTTCTGATCTTGTTGAAAAAAGATTGAAGTATTCATGGATGATTTTCTATTTTTGGTTCTTCTTTTGATTTGTGCTTGTCTAACCTGGATACTATTTTGAAGCGATGTATTGAAACAAATCTTGTGCTTAATTGGGAGAAATGTCATTTTATGGTAACTGAAGGTATTGTATTGGGTCACAAAATCTTTGTTCATGGCATTGAAGTTGACAAAGCGAAGGTGGATGTCATTGAAAAATTGCCTCCACCAACAAATGTCAAAGGCATTAGAAGCTTTCTGGGACATGTAGGGTTTTACAGGCGTTTCATGAAGGATTTTTCCAAGATTGCCAAACCATTAAGCAATCTCTTGAACAAAGAAGTTCCATTTCATTTTGATGATTCCTGTTTAAAAGCTTTTAACACTTTGAAACAAAAACTTATCTCTGCACCCATAATCACTGCACCAAATTGGACACTTGATTTTGAAATAATGTGTGATGCAAGTGATTATGTTGTAGGGGCAGTTTTGGGTCAAAGGAAAAATAAAGTTTTCCATGTCATACATTATGCAAGCAAAGTGTTAAATGAAGTTCAAATTAATTATGCAACAACTGAGAAAGAATTGCTTGCAGTAGTGTATGCTTTGGAAAAATTTAGATCTTATTTTTGATAGGATCTAAGATTGTAGTTTTTACCGATCATGCTGCTATAAAATATTTTCTAGTCAAAGCTGATTCTAAACCTAGATTTATCCTTTGGGTTCTACTCTTACATGAATTTAATCTAGAAATCAGGGATAAGAAGGGGAGTGAAAATCATGTAGCTGATCATCTTTCCAGACTTACCAATGATGAAGTAACCACACAAGGTCTTGAAATTCAAGAAGAATTTCCTGATGAAAAGTTATTCAACATTTAAAAAGGCCATGGTTTGTAGAGATGGCTAATTTCAAAGCAGCTGGTGCAATTCCTGATGATTACACTTGGCACCAGAGAAAGAAGTTTTTCAGGGATGCTAAATACTTTGTGTGGGATGATCCTTACCTCTTTAAAATTGGAGCAGATAATCTCCTGAGAAGATGTGTAACTCAAGGGGAGGCAAGAAACATATTGTGGCATTTCCATAGTTCACCTTATGGAGGCCATTACAATGGAGAGAGGACTTCTGCAAAAGTTCTCCAAGCTGGATTCTATTGGCCTACATTGTTTAAAGATGCAAATGAGTATGTCCGAAGGTGTGATAACTGCCAAAGAATAGGTGGAATCTCCAGAAGGAATGAAATGCCACTACAGAACATTCTGGAGTTTGAAGCTTTTGACTGCTGGGGGATAGATTTCATTGGTCCATTTCCATCATCCTACTCAAATGAATACATTTTATTGGTTGTTGACTATGTAACTAAATGGGTGGAAGCAATAGTTGTACAAAATGCTGATGCAAAAACCGTCATTCACTTCCTGAAGAAAAACATCTTTTCATGGTTTGGTACACCAAGAGTGTTGATAAGTGATGGAGGATCTCATTTATGTAATGTCCAACTCAAGAAAGTTCTCCAACACTATAGTGTCAGACACAAGGTAGCCTCACCTTATCATCCCCAGACCAATGGGCAAGCTGAAGTTTCTAACAGGGAAATTAAGAAGATCTTGGAGAAAACAGTTGCTCAATCAAGGAAGGATTGGTCTCAAAAGTTAGATGAAGCTCTATAGGCATACAGAACAACATACAAAGCTCCTATAGGACTCACGCCCTTCCAATTGGTCTATGGAAAATCTTGTCATTTATCTTTTGAGTTAGAACATAAAGCTTACTAGGCATTGAAATTTCTGAAATTTTGATCCTAATGCAGCTGGTGAACACAGGAAGCTCCAACTTCATGAATTGGAGGAATTGAGGTTTCAAGCTTATGAAAATTCTAAGCTTTATAAGCAATGAGTTAAAATTTATCGTGATAAAAAGCTTTTGAAAAAAAAAATTTCAACCTGTTTTGTTATTTAACTCCAAATTGAGATTACTCCCAAGTAAGCTGAAATCTAAGTGTTCTGGACCATTCATCATTAATGAAGTCATGCCACATGGAGCTGTCATCCTTGAAGATCCAACCATGAAGAGGACATGGACTGTAAATGGTAGCAGAATCAAACACTATTTGGGTGGTGATGTTGAGAGACTCACCACTATGGTTCAATTGCAGGAAGTTTGAGCTACAACAAAGGCATTCAACACTTCTAGGAGACATTCTAACCTTTCTTTTATGAAATATGCTTTATCTAGTATGTGGTGCATTAATACCGCTTTACTTAATATTTAAAGTTTTATTGAAAACATTATACTTGTAAATATATTTTTGAGGTATAGGTTAATTAGAGTAAACATAACTATAGGTTAGTAAGAAACTACAATTTTTATAATTTAAGTAATGATAAAATGAATGTACTAAAAAAAAACTCAAAAAAAAGGGGGGGATTTAACTCACCCAGGTGAGTTAATCATGAGAAAAACACTCGCCTGGGCGAGTGGACATATGCAAAAAATCAGCAACAAAAGGGTGAAATC
This sequence comes from Glycine tomentella, assembly GCA_007407185.1. Classification (NCBI taxonomy): domain Eukaryota; kingdom Viridiplantae; phylum Streptophyta; class Magnoliopsida; order Fabales; family Fabaceae; genus Glycine; species Glycine tomentella. The sequence goes on from PYAF01006169.1 coordinate 95,537, forward strand.
GAATTTTACCCCATTTCAAACCTTTGCTTGTTGCTTTCCTAAATTCACACTCCTATAACCTCACCTTCTTCTACTCTGTTCTCCCGGGCCATCTCCTACCTCTAGAACTTAGATGGCTCCCAAGAAACTTACAACCAAAAGAGCTAGGAATACGCTTACAGGAGAAGGTTCAAGCACAACACCCCTACAGACTTTAACTTTGATGCTCAGAGATTTCGCAATGAGGAACACAAATGCCACTTTGAAGTGATTAAAGATTGGTCATTCCTAAAAGAATGAAGAGTTCAATTAGCAGAAGGTGAATATCCGAAGTTCACGATAGAACTCACTAGGAGAAGCTGGAGGCAACTTGCAGCACCAATACATAAATTTGACCTTGCAGTTGTCTTGGAATTCTATGCTAATGCCTGGCCTACTGAGGAAGGTGTTCCTGATAAACATTCTCAAGTGCAAGGCCAGTGGATTCCTTATGATACTGATGCCATTAATCAATTTTTAGGGAATCCACTAATCTTGGAAGAAGGACAACTATGTGAATATGCTACACGGAGAAACGTCATTTCAGGTTTTGATGAAGAGGCTATAGCTCAGTTACTTTGTTCCCTAGAATGTGAATTTGCTCGTAATATTGCAGAGAAACGGGTAAGACTAGTGAGAACTAATATGAAAAATTTGACTCAAATTTGGATGACTTTCCTCCTCAACAATGTCCTCCCAAGTGACTGATATCACGTTGTCGACACGCACCAAAACAATTTAACTATGTTAATTCTGTAGCATAGGATTAACCTAGGTCGACTCAGAGACACATCAATATGGTTCTAGCTTCAATTTACTAATAACAGTGAGGGGGGAATTTTATCAAACAGTTTATCTGCGTAAGTAAAACTTGCAAAAACGTAAACTAAAATTAAAGAGCAACACAGAAACTAACAGAATTCAAAAGAAGTGGTGTAAAACAGAATTAAAGCATCAATCCAATTCACCTCATCAAGCAATTCGAATCATCATTATTCTCAGAAATTTATCCTATTATGAAAGTTTATTCAATTTCATTAGAAGCAACTCAATCGACTTAACCCCTAAATTGATTGAAACCACAACCCTAACTGAAATATCATCCAATTAATTTTGTAATTAATGTTTGAAATTAGGAAATGAATCCATAACCTAATTCATTTTCAATCCTAAACGCATTCATAATCATGAAAACAGAATAGCAATTGAAGAAGAAGATGAACATTCACATAGGATTCGAAATACTAAACCAGAACTCAAATTCTCCTTGTGCTTAGGTTGGATCCTTGAATTGATTGAGAATTTAGCCTTCCATGATCATCATCAGTGAAAGCCCCATGGAATTATTGCATGAGAATGGAAGAACAGAAAAATGAAAATGAAGAACAATGAAGAACAAGCAAGAACAGTAGAGAGAAAATGAAGAACAAGGGTTTGATTCTGAAAACTAAAGGAAAGAAAAATAAAACTTGTTTATTGAAATGTAAAGAGTGTTGTCCAAGTTTCACTAAAGTCACTAATATATGTAGTGACTGAGTTCTGAAAATAAAATAGGCCACAAACAAACCCAACAATCTAATTATTTGCTATTTACAACCATGAAAGTCAAATTCGCAGCCCAAAATTACAAGTGCAGAGGTGCTAACTTCAAAGCTTAAAATGACCCTCTAAATGACAGAATTGGCCTCGGACTATTTCTAGCAAAATTGTAGATCTTTTTGTTATCTTTCCAGGGACTCCTAGAACGCTCCATTCAGAGATCAGTAGCACCCTATAGGTCCTGCACAAGTCAGATACATCAAGTGAGCAAAAATCCAAAAATACGCAACAATTAGCAATTAAGCCACTTACTTGCCTAGGCCCAAAAACTGAATTAGAATAGGAAAATAAAGGTCCAAGAGAGGTCAAATAAGCTAAGAAGGATAGAAAAATACTCAACTAAAAGCACTCTATCAGTGACCATAATTTTGATCTAACTATGCCAAAATGCCAGCTAGTTTACAGTTGCATAGAATAGATTAGTATTAATGTGGCCCAGCTGATATCAGATGTTATTCATCAGTTTGTCACTACAGAGCCTCCTAGACACCCTTTGAACCCGGAGAAGTCAAACAAAGTGCTCAAATTTCCAGCTTTGATAACAGGGTTGTGTAAGTTTTATGGAGTGCAAGTACTACCATCTAAAGCCATCTGACCTCCCACCAACAGGACTTTTGTTGAGAAATATTGCCTATCCAGACAGGTTTAGCAGCCATAAGATCCACCTGAAAATGAAAGGAATACTTCAACACAACCAAGAGGGGGGGTGAATTGGTTGAATCTTACCCAATTAAAATTTTAAAATTAGAGTTTACAACAGGATCTTTATCACTTTAAAAAATTGTTCTAAAACCAAGAATCGATATTCAATCAACTTCCCTTTTCAAGAACAATAGAAAACAGAGAATAACTTTCTATGCAATGATATTGATTCACAAACAAAGTAATCCAAAGATGAATAAGAGAGAAGAAAGATTAGTCACAAAATTTTATACTGGTTCACCTCAAACACTATGAGGCTACATCCAGTTCTTCTACTCAACACTAGAGTAGAGTTCCACTATTGTAAAAATATCCTTACAAGCAACTTTACAAGTCTCTCTCCATCAACCCTAGATAAAGTTCAGAGATCCAAAACCCTATTAGATCCTTAGAGACCAAAACCCACACTGAGAACACTACTCAGTTGTCTTCTAGAGAAACACTATCTCATACTTGCAAGAAAACCATTTACAATAGACTAATCTTTACATAAATTCAAAAGAACAGATTACACCTTCAAAGACGAAGGAAATATATCACCTGATAATCCAAGAATGAATGAACAATGAATGATTCTCAGGTTGAATGACAAATTACAAACATATGTGCAGTCCTTTCCTATGCCTTTGAATGAATGAAGCTTCACCTTCTTGATTCACACACCCATATGAATTTTTGTAAAGCAAAGTATGTTTAGAACTCAGAAAAATTCACTAAAGAAAGCTCAGAATGTTTGTGAAAGCCCAGAATACGAATTATCAAAAGTTACAAACTTCAGAGAAGTGGGTTCTATTTATAACAACTTTCTAACTGAAAATAATCGATTAAACACGCTCCTGTAATCGATTATTTCTCATTTGTAATCGATTAAAATGCTCCTAATAGTTTCTGGGTTTATGTTATGAACAATATAATCGATTAGTCTGTGAAGTAATTGATTAAACCAGTCAGACATATATTTCTAAATGAGCTTAGTCATCGATTAAAACGCTTTGTAATTGATTAAGACAGAGAGTTGTCATTTTTCTAAGTATGCATGTACAGACATGTAATCGATTACCAATTTCATGTAATCGATTAAGACAGAGAGTTCCATCTTACATAAACAGCCTTAGTAATCGATTAAACCGATATGTAATCGATTACATTGATCATGATTTGTTTTGTAAAGGACACGAAGAACAGAATAATCGATTCCATTGGCTTTGTAATCGATTATTAGTATTGCAACTTTATTTTTCCAAAAACATTGCTTCTTAAGTGCCTTTGTAATGAATTGCTTTTACTTAATCATTTAATCCTATGATCCTAAAAGAATGATTAATGCATGATGTGCACAATTGAATTATCAGATCATATACTTCCTTTTTACAATTAATCAAATTGATTCTTCAAGCTTTCCTTTGAGCATTTCCTTTGAGCATGTTTGAAAGTCCAAAACCTTGAACCTTTGAGTCTTGTTCATTGATGCTTGACTTCACTTGAATCAACACCACCTTTATTGGAGTCCATTTCAGCTCACCTCCAGAGAATGGAACTCCAAATGCACACTTACATGCGTCAAATGGCTTATCAACAAGCTGCCAACTACAGGGGTCAAATACAGCTAAAGAAAGCTTTTACAACTATACACTGCATTAGGAGGAGGCAGGATCCAAATCCCTTTCCTTGGCCTACCCCTGACCAATTTAGGGCTAATGTTGCATGGCTTGGGGACAGACCTATTTTTCAAGAAGAGGCAGATCCTGTGGCTGATCAAGATCCCGTGGCTGACCAAGGCCCTACAGTTGACCAAGAAGCTGCAAATGAAGGAGAAGGAGCAGCTGATGATGAAGACATGATCCATAATCTTGTTGATTATCTCATTGATCTTCAAAATCTGTGACATTGTCTTTATATATTTATTTACTGCTTTATATTTGAAAAATTCAGTACTTTATTTCCTTATATACTATGTTAGACTATTTGCTTAGATAAATTGTGCATGTTTATAATTATTTTTGGTACTGCACACTCCAATAGTGTACACAGAGGATTCCATCTTTTTGGAAGTACACATTTTTTTTATTATAATTTTTGTTTTATTAACATAGTTATAGAATAGGTGTAAATCTTTTTGGGACTTAAAAAGAAAAAAATTTCTTGAAATATAACATGCTTTGAAAAGAATCAATAGATAGTGTTTTTGAAACTTACTTTTTGAAATTTGAATCAAAACACAACAAAATGATATTTTGGAAACTTTGAGAACAAAAAACAAGGAATAGTTTTTCAAATACCAAACAAAGGAAGGTGTTTTTACATAGAGCTGATAAAGAACATCTTTCGAAACACTTATTTGATTTGAACATGAAAAAATGCCTTAAGCTATAGTGATTGTGTGCAACCACAAAATTTACATTGAGTGTCCTCACTAATATGTTCTATAGTTGATTTTGCATAAATTCATGACATATGATGCATGGATATGATTTAGGCCTTCTTTCTTCTTGAACATTTTTAAGCCACTGGCCAAAAAGCTAACCCAATATACAATGATTTACCATTTGCTATCCCTTTTGAGCCAAAACACTTTTTATTTTGTTGGAACACTAACTAGGATAAGAATTTCCTACGTTACCTTAGGGTAGGAGAGCAAAAGGGATTTTGTTGGAAACTTTTATCATTTGGATGGCTAAAGTGATGAAAAATTTTGTTTTAAAATGTGGCTAAAGCTATAAAAAAGAAAAGAAAGAGAAGAAAAAGAAAAATAAGAAACGAAAAAGGAAACAAATACCTTGTGATCTAAATTGTACAAAATGATGAAAATTCTATAAGTTGGGTGATTGTGAGGTTGGTATAAGAAATATTGATAACTTGGTAGAAACGAAAAGAAATAGGAAGTGATGATAACATTATTTTATCTTTATTGCTCTCTTATTCTTAAGGTAACTTTGAATATCCAAGAAAAACCAAGAGTTCCTTCAAAGCTAGGCCCAACCATAAAAAGTCCTAAAGATCCATGATAAATATGTACTTTGATTTGATGGGAAATGAACTGTAAAATTTATCTATGACATATCAATGTTGGAATTGAGAAGAAACACTTACCTGTGAGAGAATTAAACACCTTTTGAGAGGTTTTCCTCTATTTGAATCAATCAAGTGTTTTCTTTGATATTATTTAGAAATGAAATGTAAATTGACCTTAATCTCATTTAGTTTGGTGAATTCCATCTATTGTGTTTTCAACTCTCATAGTTGATTACTTGAAAATTGTGTTCTTATCATTTTTGAAAATTGATTCTTTACAAAGCATGTTCATATTAAAGTATTATTTTTTAGTTTTTCTTTACAATTGCTTGAGGACAAGCAAGATTCTAGGTTGGGGGTAGTGATAAGTGCCATATTTCAGTTAATTCCAAGATTATAATGTTCACACTTATCTTTTGATTTCAGTAAATTCGCTTATAAATTGACCCTAATCCTAGTTGTTTTATATTTTGCACATAGATAAATGTTGTTGTTCTCATTTTGGAAGATTCATCCACTCAAATTCGATGTTTCGATAGGTATCAAGTGTATCTAGGACATCCAAAGCAATCAAGACAAGTAAAAAGGACAAAAAGGCCATTTCTTAGAGCTAATTTCGCCCAAGGTCGTCTAGGCTAATAACCTTTCTTCGCTATTAAGAGTTAACTTACCCAGGCGAGCATATCATGTGTAAACTGTAACGACCCGTATGCATCCGGTTCATTAACATTGACTTATGGTTATTAAGCGCAGCGATTATCATAGATAATTAAAATGGAAGCAGTAAACAAAATGACATCATCAAATGTCATTAACATCATCAATTGTACATCCTATATGGTGAATTTTCATATATACAAAGTATATGTCTCAAAACTGTACATATCCCTCAATCAAACAAAACATAGGCATAAAACAAAAATAGAGCCAACATGCTCTTCAATCTATGCCTAAGATTCTCCTAGAATCTATCCCTGCTCGGGCCTCTTGCCCTGGGATCTATCAGCCTCTCCCTGAGGATCACCTGTAAAAACATAATCCCCAACAGGGGTGAGATAACAATCTCAGTAAACTCAGGGTCCTTGGAGGTCTTTCCTCCCCCTGGTTCACTTCCATGGCATATAGTATTAAAATTGGCATCACACACAATCCAGCCATCACGGCTCCCATAAAACATATCACATGTATATCATAACACAGGTGTAACAACATAATAGACACACACATATCACATGGTCTGAGAGAGATCATCCACCCAGTGGTATAATCCTCCAGGACTTCGTCCAATGCCCAAGGAAGATCATCTGAACAAGTACATTCCCTTAGGACTTAATCCAATGCCTAAGGAAGATCATCTGAATAGGTACATTCCCTTAAGACCTCATTGGATACCTATGGCAATTTCGAGGGAAGATCATCTGTGACAGGTACATTTCCAACAGAAATTCATTGTACTCTATTCTACTGGATAGAGAAAACTCATCAATCAACAACACATCATTACATTGTATATCATATACATGTTCTCAATAAAACAGTAACACACAATTTCAATACACATGACATACAATAACTATCACCCCCTCGGGGTATGGTGGAACACAAACAAGGGAATACACTCCCAAGAACAAAGAGCTTACCTGCTCTCAGCGCTATACCGACTCTCTCGGCTTCGTGGTCACAACCACCAGCAAGATCATTATCACGCCCTACACAAGGCATAAAACAATCAATAAATAACGGTCCTTAGCCGTTAGAATGAAAGGAAACGCCATTCCCTTTCATTAAAACTTCTCTGTTCTCTATCTTAGGGTTATTAGAGCTAACAACCTTATCGACGATTCACAGACCCTCAACATGATCTATCTTGGCCCAACCAAGATCTTAGAGTCCCTTTAGAATCTGCATAAGTTCAATTCAATGTTCTAATCAGACCCTATTCCAACAATTATCCAACTTGACTAAAATAGTTATTTCAACACGTTTTCACCGTTTATTTAGCCTCCTGAACAACTTTTGTAAAGGCACTTAGGCTCATATCTATCATAACACCTTCCATCTCATCAACATTCTTCCTCCTCATACATATCTCAGAGTCAAACCCAAACTTCATCAAAAGTCATGTTTCAAAGCTTAGTATTCATCAGAACAACCCCCTGATCATATTTTTCTAAAGAATCCAAGCCTAATTCCAGCCCTAACACAATTTGGTTACTATTCATCCCAAGAACCATTTCACAAATCAATCGGTAAAACTTGAGTTTCTTACCTCTAAACTGTTGAGGAAGGCTGGAGGATCACTTCTCTAAGCTCTGGTGTCCTTGAATTGCCTTCTTTCTCCTCCAAACTTAGTTCTACAAAGTTCCCTAGGGAACGAAATTTCTCCGTTTTAAGGTTTTCTCTAAGGAGCGAAGCTGGAATCTAACTCTTAGAGGGATTCTAATCAACTTTCTAGTTGGGTAGGAAGTGTTTAGATGAAGAATGGAGTAGATATGACGCTTTTCACTCCATTAATGGCGGAAAATGCAGAGGAAGAAGAGAAAATGGTTCTTTCTCTCTCCAAAATGCGAAATAGCCCTTTAGTGGCCCAAAACGTGCCCTGGCGTTGATCGCGCCACTTCTGGCGCTAACCGCACCACTCTAGCGCTATCCACGCCAAAATCCAGAGAAAATGTGTTTTCTGGGGCGTTTCTGGCGCTAATCGCGCCACAAATCAAATCATGGCGCTAACGGCGCCAATCCTAGCGCTAATCGCGCCAAATATTTTAATAATATTTTTTTTTGGAAAACTTAGTTATTATATAAACCACTCGCCTAGGCGAGTGGAGTTCTTCATACTTAAGCAATTAATTCGCCCAGGCAAGTAAAACAAGGCTAAATCACTTGCCTGGGCAAGTGGACCTGACCAGCTTCACCATGCCTATAAAAAGCCATGCAAATGAAGAAGAAAACATGATTTTGGGGAGAGAGAAACGTGAGGATTAGTTTAAGAAGCTTAGAGAGAGTGATAGAAGTGAGAAATTGGTGAGGAAACTCTGCCAGAGAGGATCGGTGATGTCTTCCTTCATCATTTCTTCAGTTAATAGTGCGCTCTCCACAATGATCAGCTAGTTTCTCCAAAGGATTGAATGTAATCTTCGTACCCTTATGTATCTCTTTTAATATTTGTTATATGCATAAATTTTTTCTACTCATTATTGGTGATTTCATATTGTTCTTAATGTTTGATTCTACTTGATCACTAGTTTTATTAAATTGGATTCTAAGTTTAACTGAAAAGTACGCTTAGGATTTGAACTGAATGGTTTTACTCATTACGTTACGTTGTTAGGAATAAAGCATAACGTTTTGACTGCAAACAACACGAGATTATGATTGTAAAGTTGTGATATTTATTTCTTATGCAAGGGATTGATATTTGATAACTATCATTTGAATTCGAAAATGCAAGGGATAGATTTGGGGTGATTTAACGTGTGCATCACTAATGATAGAAAATGATTTATACATGGTAATGTAAATTGGATACTAAGGGTATGAACAACGAAATCCAATCCTACACTTTTCTTGAATTTATTAAACTCACTTTATTAATTTCCGTAATTTTAAGTAAATCCGACGCACTAAATCCATTATTTCCATATTTTCTTTACATTTGTATTTTCTATTATTTCACATGAAATTCTGCTTATACTCATTGTACATAGCTATTGAACTGTTAAATTTATTAACTGAGTAACTCAAGTCCTTGTGGAGACGATCTGTTATAAATTTTGTAACCTGCGACGACATTGGTACACTTGTCAAGAGTCTAACAGAACAATAAGAGTTTCAACAATCTTATCCTCACAGAATCCATTTTTGAAAGTATGATGAACTAGGTCCCAAACATGTTTCTTCATAATCTCCCAATACTTTTTGAAGAAGAATGGCTGGAAACCATCTAGCCCAGGGGACTCGTAGGCCTTTATGCTTATAATAGCCCTTCTGACTTCCTCCAAAGTCACTTTTGTCATGATAGAATGGAAGGCATCCACACTCAAGGTAGGGAACTTGAGAACTTGAAGAGAAGCATCAAAAGATCGATCCATGGGAAGGCAAAAAAGATTTTTGAAATACTTTTTTGCCTCTTCTTTGAGGACAACAACATTAGAGCACCAAGTCCCTAAATCTAACATAAGAGTATGAATGGTGTTCCTCCTTTGTTTAGTCATCATGTGAGTGTGGAAATAAGCAGTATTACCATCACCGGACTATCCATTCCTCTCTTGATTTCTGAAACCAGAGAATTTCTTCTTGTTTCAGAACCTCACGAAACTTAGATTGGAGATGAGCTTCAAGGTGAATCAAGTTAGATGTGGGGTTCATATCAAGTTCCCTTTGGATTCCCGCTAATCTAGCTTCCAATCTTCTTTTCTTTTGGAATACATTTCCAAAAACATTATCATTAAACCACTTTGACTTGGAACGTACCTCATCTAGTTTCTGGTGAACAAGGCAATGAGAAGCATTCCAAGTATTCTAGACAAAAGGTTGATACTCATGTCTAGCCTATGCTGCTTGGAACAAGGGAGATTAATCTTAGAAAGGAAATGCTCAGTGAGATGAAGAAGGATTAGGCAATGATCTGAGTATGCACGAGTGAGGTTTATAGCATTCACTCTTGGAAACATGCTTCTCCAAGGTTGATATGCCATCACTCTATTAAGATTTTTAGCAATGTTGAAGGTGTTGTGCGATTTATGCGAATACGGCAAGTGCACCGATCGTTAACAAGTAATAAAAGTAGGTAAGTAGAGTTATCGTCTCCACAGGGATTGGAATGATTTTTACAATAATATTAATTCTAAATGATTGGAATTTAAAAACAGAAAAATAAAGAACAAAGAAATAGTTGTTGATGTTGGATGATTGTAGTTTGAATAAAA
>PYAF01006169.1:105895-121313 GCA_007407185.1 Glycine tomentella
GAGACTCCAGTACTTGTTTTCTTCTTTCTTTGGCCTTTATTCTCCTCTTTTGTCCTGAAAATGCATGATTGGTATTGGAATGAGATAAAATAAAATATTATTAATAAACTAACTAAAACTAATCTAATTCCTAATTATTTAATCAAAATATAACCTAAAAACTATCCTAAACTAAGATGTGTTTGCAACACATCAGAAGGCTCCATTTTCCTTTTCTATACTAGGTGTATTTATTACTCTCAGGCTCTCAACTTCAATATCAAGCATAACACAAGTTTGAATGAAATTCAAAAAAGTCTAAGATCTTTGTTTGTTAAAATAGGCACCTTTGATTTCTAAAATAAAAGCAACTTCATTGAAGTCTCCCATCATAAGCCAAGGGATAGAAATAGAAGCTTTAAACCCCATAAGGTACTCCCAAAGTTTATAGCGAGCAGCTAGGTTGGGTCTAGCATAGACAGTCGAGCAAAGCCAATTAGAACCACCCAAAGAGATCTGAAAAGTAATAGTCTGATTATTGGATTCCACCAGAGAGAGTGAAATTCATTTGCTTCTTGGCTAAGACCTAGATGCCCCCCCACGTGGCCCTCAACTTCTTCAAGAGAGAAACTATCATACCCAAGCTTACACAAAAAATTACTAGCTTTCCCAAAGCTGCAATGAGTTTCATAAAGAGATATAATATTTGGCTTATATTTGTGCACCATATTATTGGTAATTCAATGACCATCTTTACTCACGACCCTAAGAATATTCCACGACAACATAGAAAAATTTGTAAAATCCATAAGACAAATTCGAGAGAGAGAGAGAGAGAGAGAACAAACCAATACTGTTGAGGGCCCGAGTCATGGTTCGATGAGATTTCCATCATTTTGGAGGAAACATAAGTTGCAAAGTCATTGGACACAGATTGGAAATGGGCTCCCATATCTTTGGCATTAGAGCCGAGGAAGGTAAATTCTGAATATTTAATTGACCCTTGTGAGAAGGTGTCACATTCTTAGAAGGAAGAGTATCCACAACTTTGTTGGATAAAGGAGCTTTATCCTTCTAACTAGTAGATTGAGTTGAGTTTTTTCCTCCCACTGGTTTGTCAACTTTCATATTATTTATAGGACCCACAATCTTGTGAGTTTCCTTTCTTTGTCTCTTCCTTTCAGGATCTTGGGCATAATGATTAAAGCCTGAACCACCTTTATCATAGGAGGGAGCAGGGTAACCTTTTAAAGGGATTTGGTGAGACATACCTCCCTTTGATATATTGTTTTGAGCTGTTTTCTTACCCCCACACAACATGAGGCTTCTTTGTTTGTTTCTTTTTGCGGTGGACCATCAACCAATCTCCATAGGGCTGGAGATCCTCCTTTAGGTCATCCCTTTGCTGGTCAGAATTAGTCATTTTGGCCCCTCCTCTGTAACATTAGAGTTTAGCTCAAAATCAATCCTGCCAGGGATTGTGTTTTCTACCTCTTCCTCTTTTTTTGAGGGACAATCCCTTCACCTATGACCATAATGTCCACACAGGGTACATAAGAGGTGAAAACTCTTATATCTTTATATGGTACCAATGATCACAAATGTCCACCTTTCTAACAACTGGCTTGCTCAAGTCCAACTCAACACACACACGAGCAAATTTTCCACGATCAATTTGAAGGGTATTGGGGTCCACTTTAATAGGTTTTCCTATAACAAATGTCAACCCTAAATGAAAGTTCTCATCATAGTATACCATATTTAGACTAGGGAAATGAATCCAAGCAAGAGTACTGTCAATCGTGTTTGATTCCACCACAAACTCAGGAGTCAAAGTTTTCACGATCAAGTAGTGATCATACACCATGAAAGGGTTCCTCCACTCATGATTGTTCATCTATCTTCCAGAAAGTCAAATTTTACCATGAAATAGCCATGTCCAACATCTCTAAGATCAAACCCTTGTTTCAATTTCTAGAGGGTTTTTAGCTTAGCAAGCAAGTAATGGTAACTAATGTTCTTACCTAGGAGCTTGATAATAAGGGCTTCAGCCTATGGCTCACACAAAGAACGAAAATAATTATCATCAATTGAAATTTTCGAGAGCAAGGGGTTTTCCACTTCGAATTCCACTCTCATCATGTTGCAGGCAAACAGACCTTTCCTTTCTCTTGGGGCTATAAGGGGTCTATTCACTACCTTATCTCTAAGGCTTTGTTTGGGAGTTAGGAGGGGAAGGGAAGGAAAAAGATTCAAGGGGAAGGGAGGGGAAGGAAAGGAAGGAAAATAAGGGAAGTTCCTTTCTCCTTGTTTGGGAGTTAAAATTATATTAAGAGAGGGAAATAGAGAGTTAATAAGAATTTTTTATAATTTTTTCCTTATTTAAAAAATTAATACATTATATATTTTACACTTACTAAGGTAGGATAGTAATTTTATTAACACTGACTGGTATAATAATAATTTTAGTTGCTTTTCCTTCTAGAAACCCCCCAAATAGGGGGACAACAATTTTAAGGCTTTGGAGGATTTCAGAGGAGTTTTGAAAATCCTCAAATCCTTTCCCTCAAAAATTAAAACTCCCAAACAAGGAGATGTCTCTACATAAACCTTTCCCTTCCCTCCCTTCCCCGCCAAAATCCCTCTCCCAAACAAAGCCTAAAGGAGATGCCTTTAGCTTTGACGGTGTTTGATGGGTCAGAGGAGGGGTGGTGTGCATTGGGGTTGAGAAGGTGAAACCTTCAGGTTCCATGTTAGTTGGTTTTTTGTTCAAGTGTTCCAAATTACACACTTATTTGGTATGACATTAAATGATATTATTCAATTATTTTAAGGTTAAATTACGATGGGTCGGCAGAAGGGGGGTGGTGCACATCGGGGTCGAGAAGTTGAAACCTTCAAGTTCCATGTTAGTTGGTTTTTCGTTTAAGTGTTCCAAATTACACGTTTAGTATGACATTAAATGTATTATTCGATTATTTTAAGGTTAAATTATGATTTGCAAAAATAAAAAGTTAAATTATGCTAATTTTTTTATGGAAAAACATTTTTATTTTTAACAAAAAATTTAGATGAGTTAGATCTCGAGAGCTCTCATTAGGACAAACCTTAAGATTCAATGAACTCTTACAAATATGTTTAAAGGTTATTATCAACAAGGTCCTTACATTGATAGCAGGAATCAAACACACAACACATCCTTGTGTGACATACCAACTTAAACAACCTTTTTTGGTAATTAAAAGCACATTTTAAAACCCATAAAAAACATATTTAATATAAAATTAATAATTTTATAGGCTAAATAGTAATTTTGTTTCCTCTTTAATTCTTGATACTTGATTTTGGTTCTTCTATTTTTACTCATAATTTTGGTCTCATATTTTAGAAAATCATCAATTTTATATATATTTTATTTCTTTTATTTTGGTCTAGTTGAAGCTTAAACCTAATATATTTATTCAAAGTATAATTAAAAAATAATTTAATTAATTAAAATGTAAAAATAAGAAAATATATACAAAATTGAGTACTAGACCAAAATTACATGTCCTAGATAAGGAGAACAAAATTGTGAGAAAAAAGTTTGTAAAAAATTGTGAAAAAAAAAGAAAAATCAAGATTGCTTAAAAAATTAGAGGAATGATGAAATTATAATTTAGCCTATAAAATTATTAAATTCTATTTCAGATTTATTTTAAGATAAAAAAATTTAACCACAAATCACCTTATTCAAAAACAATTTTTTAAAATTAAATAATTTTATAAAACTAAAATAATCAAAAACCCACCATACCCTACAAAATCCACATGTAAATCTAAATCTAAATGGATTCGAGAATGACAACTTTTCTTCCAAAACCCTCCTTGCTGATTTGAAAATGCCACGCAGCAAAATTTGAAAAGCACGAAACGCGACGGCACGGCCTGGCATTTATGTAATTAAAAATAAACCCGAGGGCAGTTCAACAAACTACACCCTCATTACTTCCATTTCACGCTTGCTTCGCATCTAAGACAACAAAGTAAAATACCCTTTCTTCAATCTTCATCTTCTTCTCTCTCTTCAACGCTCTTAGTCTTAGTACAGCGGAAGAACGAAGCCTCCTCGTTCTTCTTTTTCCCCGCTTTCTCTCTCTAGAACCTTGCCGTCGTTTCTTTCTCTCTGCTCAACCGGAGACAGCGTCGCCTTCTTCTTCTTCTCTGAATCTCGCGGTGTTGTTCTTTTTTCTGCGGTTGTGGTTCCGGCAGCGATGGGACAGCAATCGTTGATCTACAGCTTCGTCGCTCGCGGCACCGTGATCGTCGCGGAGTACACCGAGTTCACCGGAAACTTCACCGGTGTGGCGGCTCAGTGCCTCCAGAAACTCCCTTCCTCCAACAACAAGTTCACCTACAACTGCGATGGCCACACCTTCAACTACCTCGTCGATAACGGATTCAGTAACTATTCTCTCTCTCTCTCTCTCTTTCTCTCTCTCTTTTCTCTCGTTTCGCTGATCTGCATCCGTTATTTTGATTTTGCTGTGTCTATTGTTGGAACTGGATTCGGTGCGTTTTCGCGTTCACGCAGTGGTGAACCTGCACCGTTGGATGAAGATCGGACGGATTTCGGATGCGTATTTAAAATACGATTCGTCCTATCTTCATCAACTCTGGATGTGCGGTGTTCGTCACGACTTGATCTGCGTGCAGGAAATGGTACGGAAATGAAAGAAAAAAAGCTATAGCGTTCGGTGTTCGGCGTGTGTTGCTTGATTTGATTAGGTCAACTCTCGGGATCGATTTTTGTTGGTGTAATCTTCAATTGGTTTCGTTGTTAGAATGTGAAAAAAGAAATAAAGGAAGATGGAAAAGGAAGCAGGGAAAGTAAATTTGTGTCACTGAGAATTGGATCGTTTACGTTGTTGTGTTTTTACGCATATTTAGTAGTTTCTATTGTTGTTTCTGATTCAGTTGTTCTGTTACTTACTAGCTTATGACACGGCAACGTTTGGAATTTTGGTAAACGTTATTTGTGGATAGAAAGGGGTATTGAGGGAAAATTTTCTTTATTTAGTGGCTGTTGAAGAGGATGATCAAGGTTTAAATTGTGGTTGTGGTCGCAGTGACATTGTGATCCTTTATATTGTGGGAAATTTTGGACAAATGTGGCCACAATTGCAGTTGTGGAGAGTTTTCGAAAACCTTGATTTTTAAGCGGAAATTGTGGTTGTAGACTGTTTTTTAAAACCTTGAGGATGACTAAGGATAATTCAATAATGTTGCAAGGGTTTTGAATAGAAATCATTTGGTTGTTCTGGAGATGGACTATATGGAATTATAAATGACTAATTCTGGCTTTATTGCTAGTAGCTTGACTGTGTTTTCGGAACTTGGTGCTTTTTGTTGGTGATGCTTTGTTTTGTTTTATCGACTGAAGTAATAATTACTGTTAGTTAGAACTAACTAAGTGCCTGCTGAATATTGTAGCTTACTGTGTGGTTGCCGTTGAGTCTGCTGGACGGCAGATTCCAATTGCTTTCCTCGAACGAATCAAGGAGGATTTTACCAAGAAGTATGCTGGAGGAAAAGCTGCAACAGCGGCTGCTCAGAGCCTCAACAGAGAGTTTGGGTATGTATATGTGCTGCAAATGTCTATTGCTAATTTGATATAATGACATCAATTATTGTGAAATATTTGTTGTTCCATAGACCTAAGTTGAAGGAGCAGATGCAGTACTGTGTTGATCACCCAGAGGAAATTAGCAATCTTGCTAAAGTGAAAGCTCAGGTTTCAGAAGTCAAAGGAGTTATGATGGAAAATATCGAGAAGGTAAAGCAATTACCATCTTGTCTCCCCCTCTTGCCAGGAAACTATGCAGATATTTATCCTTTTCGCTGTGGGTGGGTTGAAAGTGTTTTCTGAGGCTAAAATTTCCCATTAGTGTTTTTTTTTTTTGGGTAGGCATATATGGAGAGGTTTGAATTTAAACTTGCATAATCTGGTAAGTTTTTGACAGTTATGTTACTGTGACATTTATATCCTATTTGGCAGGTTCTTGACCGTGGGGAGAAAATTGAGCTTTTGGTGGATAAAACAGAGAACCTTCGCTCTCAGGTCCATTGTTTGCCACTATTGCATATTAAGATCTTTTAATGATTCTGTAAATGAAAAGTATAGATTATTAGAGATGGAAGTGGGAGCCTTGTGCACCAGATCACTGTCACGAGTCGCCCTTTAACCCGCTTTTTCTTATTGTATTTAGTTATCAATTGTATAGAAGTACTTATACATTAGACACAGGCATCTACAAACTGACACATGGATGCTAATTTTCCGTCTATATTTGCCAAGTTAAGGAAACTTTAAAAATAATAGTCTTGTTGCTTTATAAAAAAATGGTCTAGTAGATATGGTCTTGGACAGATGCAACAAGCAACCCAAATATTAGTGATCAGACAAGGTTCTTATAGCATACGAGAGAACAATATATCTAATACTCTGTATGTTATGTGGTTTGTCACCTTTTTACATTATTAGATTTTTTAAAGGTGATTTTTGTACATGTTATGTGAGATTGTTCAGAGAATTTGGTCACTATGATAAAACCAATTTACTAAAGTGCCCTTTAATGTGTGTATGTTTTTAAATAGAAGTTGTCAGTTAGGCAAGCCTTCTATTACACTATTGAAGTATTGGTGAGATGTAACTTGTGTACTTAATTTATGTGGTATTCTTGTTTTTTTTTCCTGTCAATCACTGAATTTGATTAATATTATGCTTGCAGTGACTATCTTGTTAGAGCAATTGAAACTTATTAGTTTCTTGTACCATTTTTGTCTTTTAAACATCATTGCTTATCTTTTCTGTGCCTCATCAATTAGATTGATTTTGCAGGCTCAAGATTTCAGGCAGCAGGGAACCAAGATTAGGAGAAAGATGTGGTTCCAAAACATGAAGATAAAGCTAATTGTTCTGGGTATCATAATTGCCTTGATTCTCATTATTGTTCTTTCCGTTTGTGGTGGCTTCAACTGTGGTAAATGAGTCTTCCCACGTCCTGGCTTCAACTGTGGTATTTGTCTCCTCACTTGATAAGATTGTTGCTAGCAGATTGCCATTGCCTCTACTGTCAACATAGTGCTTTTTTGACTTACTTTTTGGGATTTACATTCTTCCGACTTCTCCGACGATCAATATTATATGGCATTGCTTGTATAGTGTGAATTGTTTAGCCTTTATCATCCTGTCTCCCATAGCGTAATGCTAATCTATCATTCTCTATAGTTTAGGTGGGAGTTTCAGCATTTGGTGTGAGGATTATGTTTTTTTTTAATTATATGCTTACATATTAAGAAATCAACCATTACGTAGTTGAGCTTTTTAATACCATATTTTTTTGTTTTGACTTACGATAATACGTGCATTTGAACATTTATCCATCTTCGCTGAGGCCTTGCTTCTAAACGCTAGTGGTTTATGTTTTAACTCTTTAATTATTAATTCAATTCATTTGGTCTGCCCAATGAATGATACAAAATCCTACTTAGTTTTCATGCTTTGGAATTGTGAACGCCTCTTTGCATTGCAAATGAGTTATCCCTTAACACAGTGAAACGTGTGTTCATAATATGCTCGCTGTATTAGCCAAAGTACATGCTTAAAAGGTCATGGAATTCATACACGCAAATTGGTTTGGCTTTTCAGAGTTTGTTCAATTTTCTCTAACATCACAAGTCATGTTCTTGGGCAAACTCTCATGATATATGAAAATTTGATGAACCGTAAGAATAGTTTCTTGAGATAATAAGTGGCTGAGTTATTTATCCAAGAATTGCGCTACCCTATGTGAATTGTTTATGGTCCACTGGTAGACAGGCGCAAGGGGATTTGATTTAATAACATCTGACTTTAAAGTTTAAATTAAAAGTCAAAGTAATAAAAAAAATTGATTTGAATTGGTTGGCAGGCGTAAGGGGGGTTAGATTAATAAATAATAGACTTGAAAAGTCTTAAGGAATAAAAGATTGATTTGAACGAAAAGTAAGTTGGAAAACACGAATTTGATGGAACAATGGAAAGTGGTTCATTAATATGGATGTATACGGATAAGAATGCGATAGCGGGATAGTGTTGGATGTAAACTTATGGGTTGCCATGAACATTTTCTTGTTAATTTTATCTTGACTGGCAAAGTTTTGACAATGATGTTATTGTCATCGAGTTCCGATTCTTGGAATAGCAAACGCAAGTTGAATGAAGCTTGGGAATCGACATGACCTCTTGGGAGATCATCAGACGCCAAAAGCTAGAGCATCGTGGGAAACTGATTGCCAACGTCAAAAGATGAACGAGAATTGGAGCAAGAGGGGGAAAGAATAATAAAAAGAGAGAATAATTAGCCTATTTAATGCTTGAATTATGCATTCGCTGTTCATAATTTACTTCCTATATTTTCAAAATTATCAATTTAATATATAAATGTACAAATGTTGTGATAAAATAGTCCAATGTTTATTATAAGTTATGTTAGGTTGTGAACTAATTTGTAAATAATATAATTTCAATTTCAATACCCTATCATTTAAGTTTTATACTTCAGAGACTAAATTGTTAGTATGTTTAACTGTTGAATTGAAGTCATAATATTTGTATATTGGTAAACTAAATTGATCATTTCATAAATATAAAGACTAAATTATCATAAATGTACAGTTAAAAAACTAAACAAGTTATTTATGTAAAAAAAAAAAATATTTAAGATCGTCGTGAAAGTTTTCATAGTGAAGTCTATCTTCATTTCTTATGTCGAATGAAGTTAGTGATTACCTTAAAAATTTAATTAAGAAAATGTAGAGAGTAGCTGTTTATATATGGAAAATGATAGTATAATATTTTTAAACTGAATTAAAATAAAACCTTTTATTTAATATATAAACAAAGTTCCATGAATAAGTTCATGTGATATAGTATTTGGGAAAACAAGACAATGTCGGTATAAAATACTTTTTTTGGATATTCAACAAAATTTATCTTATCATCACATTATTGTAAAGTGGTCAAATCTTAATTGTAAATTTATCTTATTCAATAAAAATGTAGTAAAATGGTTGAATCTTATTAAATGCATGTAAAATGTTTTTGGACAAATAATATACACACTATCAAAGTCTTTTACAATTACATCTGTTAGTTGATTTTAATAATAATTATTTTAAAAATTATAAAAATAAATTTTGATTGATTGATAATAACAAAAACTTACATCCATAGTGCATGTCTATAAATTTAAATATTTTACACTGGAAATATATAATTATAAATATAAATGTTTTTAAATTGTCAACTAATTAAAATTTATCTTAGATATAACTTTTCAAATAATTATTTTAAAAAATAATAATCTTATGATACATAATAATGTATAATAAATCACTATAAAAATTCTTATTATTGGTGAATTTAAATTAAATTCATAAATTAAACTCCTGTAATATTATATTAGGTTATTCCATCATTCTTAATGTAAAATACGAAACGGGACCTAATGATGGAGATGTTATTTTCCAAATCCACGTCAAATGACGGGTCATTTCGCGTTATTCCATGACTAATGATTATTGAGATATCCCACAATGTGTATGGAGATTGACCCTTCAAAACAATCAACTTGACTGAAGCTTCAGTTCCTCTTTAAATGGCCATGAATTATCTTAGAATTGATATTAGCTATCCCGAACAACCAACCAATATCTTTTGGGAAGAATCTGCACAATTTGGCAGGCAACTTCAATAATGATGCTAGCTAGGTTGCTAGTGGCTATACCACTTTCTTTGAGCTCCCTCACATTCTTCTAGTGACTCTTTTCTACGTATCCAAATGCATCTTCTTTTGACAAATGTAGCCTAAGTAGTTAAAAAATATCATGGTCACAGATAATGACAACTGATCAGATGTGAGAAAAGGTTAGTGGTGGTCAACCAAAGTGGGTATATGCAGCATTGCACCTCATCTTGTCAGTTATACACTCGTCAAGCCATGGAAAAGCTACTCTGTACATTGACCAGCATAGTGGGGATGATACCCTGATCCATTTTATTCATGATTTTCTTCCCATGTACCTCACATTGGGACAATTATACACTTGTACAAAAAAGCACAGATTTAAGTGCTTCCTAACTATTTTTTGGCCTGAAATAGCAGTGGAAAAAAAAAATTCAACCAGAAAGACCCTCGAGCTTATTATACTCATCCAAAAGTTAACAAAATTGATCCATAAAGATAGTAACCAGATTGTGCATTCCAATAGTGTTCCTACCTAGCTTCAATGAATGCTGGCACTTAACAAGTTAATATAAATTGCAAGCCTAAAATAGTAGAACCTTCAATCCCATGTTTTGCAGTCAGTAAACTTCAGTCCTCCCCTTGCACATTCATGGAGGTGTTATTCAGCAAATAGTTGAACTCTTGTATAAATAATTCTTGATTAATAATAAGGTAAAAAAAATTATTGAATTTAGTTGGCGGTTCATAAATTTAGGGAATCTATTATTATACTAGTAATAAATTGTAAAAAAAATCAAAATACACATAATAAATATAAAAAGAACAATCACAAATTTTATTTGATTAGTCGCGGTATTCAAAATAAAAAATGAAAGTAGACAAATCAAAAAGGAAAGGAGATGTTTGAATAAAAATAATTATTCCCCTTCAAGTTCTTATTTTTTTAGAGGACAGAACAATATGAATGTTTTAATATGCTCTATCAACACATTAAAAAGATTATATGATATATCTGCTGTGGAAGTAGGTCAACAATTCTATTGACAAATAGGGAGTTTGCAAGTACATGTCCAAGTACTTATAACTTCTTGGGTTGTAATTGCAATCTTATTGGTTTCAACCATTCTAATTATTCGAAATCTGCAAACCATTCCTGCTTTTGGTCAGAATTTCTTTGAATATATTCTTGAATTCATTCGAGACGTGAGCAAAACTCAGATTGGAGAAGAATATGGTTCATGGGTTCCTTTTATTGGAACTTTATTTCTATTTATTTTTATTTCTAATTGGTCAGGGAATCTATTACCTTGGAAAATCATACAATTACCTCATGGGAAGTTAGCTACATCCATAAATGATATAAATACTACCGTTGCATTAGCTTCACTTACATCAATTGCATATTACTATGCGGCTCTTTCAAAAAATGGATTAGCTTATTTTAATAAATACATCCAACCAACCCCATTCCTTTTACCGATAAACATCTTAGAAGATTTCACAAAACCCTTATCTCTTAGTTTTCAACTTTTCAAAAATATATTAGCTGATGAATTAGTAGTTGTTGTTCTTGTTTCTTTAGTACCTTTAGTAGTTCCTATGCCTGTCATGTTCCTTGGATTATTCACAAGCGGTATTCAAGCTCTCATTTTTGCTACTTTAGCTGCGACTTATATAGGTGAATTCATGGAAGGCCATGACCAGTTTTCTACAAAATTGTCTCTTTCGTTTAGCTTGCCGCACATATATTGCGGCTCAATATAATCTACTTTAGTAAACATCTATATCTATATAGATAGATATAGATATTTGATTAGCATATATTAGTATAAGCTAAAAGTAAAATTCTATAGAATAGTTGTAAGACCGGCAATGCTATATGGAGTAGAATGTTGGCCAGTATAGAGGCAACATGAGCATAAAATAGGGATAGCATAAATGAGGATGTTAAGGTGGATGTCTAGATATATAAAGATGGATAAGATAAGAAATGAGGATATTTGACGAAAGGTATCAGTGGTACCGGTATGTGAAAAGATGAGGGAGCATAGATTGAGGTGGTTTGGACACGTTATAAGACGACCATTGGATGCTCCCGTAAGAACAAGAGTTTGCTACCAAGACCTCGACATAAAGAGAGGTAGAGGTCGACCGAAACTTATTTAGGGAAAGGTAGTGAAACAAGACCTAATGGAGTGGAATATAGATTTGCGGACGGTATGTCTTAGGACGGAGTGGAGAAAAACTATAAGCTTGGTGGAGGGTTAAACTCACTAGAAGTTCTATGTTCTAGTCGTTCCCTTGTTTTAGTTCTTTTCATATTCTTTTCTCTCTTCTTCCTTTCACCCTTCTTTTATTTTAGCTTATTTTTTCTCTCTTTTGTCTTATTTTCGATTTATCATTGGGTTCATCTACCACCGAACCCAATTAACTTGGGTTAAAGGTGTTGTTGATGTTGATGTTGATTAGTATATATTGGATATTCAAAAAATAACTAAAAAATAAGAGCCATAATTCGAATTATGCATGACATTTACGTTTATGGCATGTGATAAAAAGATACTATATAGAACTAAAGGAGATTCTCGTTTAAGTCACATTCAATTCAACGATTGACCAAAAGAGTGTTGGATATAGGGGGAGCATCATGAAGAGTGAAAGACTTTGATTCAGAAATGTGTTTTGAGCTTTCAACATCCTTGAAGTGCCTTGAAGTTTTGTAAATGATTCAAGTGTAAGAGAAAGGCAATATGTGGATCCTTGCATTTCATTCATTCATCCATTAACAAGCTTAAATGGTTTTCATTAAAACATCAAAGCTTTAATTTTTTTGGTTAAGGATTTAATCTGATTAAAAGGTTTTTGGAAAAATAATTTCTTACTGTTTTAATCGATTACTTAATGGTATAATCGATTATTTTGTTCTTCGTTCAATCTGGAAAAATCTTCATGAACAACTTAATTGATTACCTATCGGATTAATCGATTATTTGGCCTTTGATTGAAGCGGAACTGCTTTGTTAAATGTTTTAATCGATGACTTACTTAGTGTAATCGATTACATAGTTGAAAATATATTTTGAGCCTTGTTGTGATAATCGATTACCATTATCCATAATCGATTACATAGGTCATTTGGTAAAAGCTTGCTCTTGACTTAATCGATTACCATAACTTGTAATCGATTACACAGTTCATTTTGTGAATCAGAGCTTTCTGTCTTAATCGATTATTTTGCTCGTTGTAAAATCTAGAATCATTCTTGAACATTTTAATCGATTAAGTGATAATTTAATCGATTACATAAGAGTTTTAATTGATTATCTGGCGCGTTTAATCAATTACAGTTAATTACAAAATCTGTTATAAATAAGTTTGAAGGCTTGACTTGTTTTCTAACTTGACCACTTCATATTTCTAAGTATACACAAGCCTTCTAAGTCTTTCAAAGTGTTTTTCTGAGTTCTATTACTTCTTGCTTTATTCAAAACATTCATGGGTCTTTGAATGATTCTTGAGCAAAAAACTTTTCAAGGTTAAGGAAAAGCATGATCTGATTTTGTTTTCTATTCAACCTTGAAAATGATAGGAATACTTCAATACAACCAAGAGGGGGGTGAATTGGTTGAACCTTGGTAATTAAAAATTTTCAATCAGAGT
Organism: Glycine tomentella; assembly: GCA_007407185.1. Classification (NCBI taxonomy): domain Eukaryota; kingdom Viridiplantae; phylum Streptophyta; class Magnoliopsida; order Fabales; family Fabaceae; genus Glycine; species Glycine tomentella. The sequence goes on from PYAF01006169.1 coordinate 119,305, forward strand.
TTCCACAGGATCTTTATCACTTTAAAAATTGTTTTGAAACCAAGAATCTTATATTAAATCAAATTCCTCTGTCAAGAAAATCAATAGACAACTGAAATCTTTCTGTGCAAATAATTTGATTCACAACCAAAGCAATTAAGAGATGAAGAGATTAGAATAAAGATCAGCCACAATTTTTATACTGGTTCACTTCAAACACTATGAAGCTACATCCAATTCTTCCACTCAACACCAGAATGGAGTTCCACTATTGCAAATTAATGTTCTTACAAGATATTACAAGTCTCTCTTTATCAACCCTAGATAAAGTTTAGAAATCTAAAACACTATTAGATTCTTAGAGACCAACCCCACTGAGAACACTACTCAGCAACCCCTAGAGAAACACTATCTCTAGTCATCATGCAAGAAACCGATTTACAATAAGCCAATCTTTACGGAAATCAAATAACAGATTTACAACCACAAAGAATAAGGAACGAATTCACCTAATAATCCAATGAACAAGATGCATATGTGTGATTCACCAGGTTGAAAGAAAGAATAACAAATTCAATGCTTCCCTTTCCTTACTCTTTAAAACTCAATTATACTTCACTCTTCAAATCAAAAACCATATGAATTTTGATGAAGCCAAGATGTTTTAGAACTCAGAAAACTCACTAATGAAAGCTCATGAATGTTTGTGATTGTCCAGAATACGAATTTCTCAACACTTTAAAATCACAGGGCAATAGGTTCTATTTATAACAGCTTTCTAACTGAAAATAATCGATTAAACACGCTCCTGTAATCGATTATTTCGCATATGTAATCAATTAATTCAAGAATGTAATCGATTAAAGTGTTTATGATGCGTTCTACGTTTGAGCCATGAACATTGTAATCGATTATTCCGTCACGTAATCGATTAAACCAGACACTCATGATTTTCCAAATGCACTGAGTAATCGATTACTGAATTTGGTAATCGATTAAGACAGACAGACCAATATTTTCAAATGTACTATGTAATCGATTAAAACGATATGTAATCGATTAAATCAGCAGAACATGTTAGCCATAGGCATGATATGTAATCGATTACGAACTTCTGTAATCAATTAAGACAGATAGTATGATATTTCAATTTTAGCCTAGGTAATCGATTAATTCGATATGTAATCGATTACATTGTTCTTGGTTTGTTTTCCAGAAGGCACGAATGTAACACCCCAAATTTTGGAAACGCAGACAATTATGGGGATAAAATGTTAATGAGAGGCAATACAAAAAGTATAGGGAAAAATGACCAAATTGCCCTAGACATTTTAGTAAGATATTTTAAGGAAATTTTTTTATAAATACTCTGGGATGTTTAAAAATGAGCAGAATACCTTTAGGGCGACAATTACAGAGTTTCCCTGAACATTTTTGGAAATGACGATTTTACCCCTAGAGTGAGGGGTAAAATTACCAAAATACCCTTTAGGTCAAACAAGGACTAGATGACCTTAGAAATTTGTGGGAACCTGAGGATGGAATAAAATACTCTTAGATAGCAAATTATCAACATGGTTGGTGACAGAGAATCATAAACTGTGATTTTTAGGAATTTTGGAAAATATCTTGAAAAGAGCTCAATTTAGACAACCTCAGGGATCAGAAAATTATAAGAAAAGTGTAAATATAATCTATGAAGTTTTCTCTTAATTATGGGAGGAATAAGTTTCCTGAATAAGTTAGTTTAATAATTTTACTAATTAGGAACAAAGTGGACCAATAAGAATTCAAATAAATCTATTACATGAAATTAAGGAAAAAAATTTGATTGATGTGGAATTCTAAATTAAGTCTTGACCATATGATGCAAAATCAATGGAGGAAAACTTGTAGAAAAGTCAAGAATGGTCACATGGATGGATAAGGAGCCTAGCTATTTCATTGGTCCAAGTAGAAAGTAGCCATAAATGCTTTAAGACTTTTACAAAATGTAAAAGTTTAGTAACAAGCCAAGCACCACCGTAGGA
>PYAF01006169.1:121413-135718 GCA_007407185.1 Glycine tomentella
CTATCACTTTCACATAATACCTTGTAGCAAAAAGCAAAATCATACTTACCAATCTTACTCAAGTCCACGTGAAGCTAGGGAGTCAAGGGAGCAAGATTGTTCAAATTTTAAGAAACCAATCAAGGTATGGGGAGGTTCTTGATAATCAAAGTTTAAATATTAACTATATGGATAGTTAATATTTGTGCTAATAAAGATGAAAATTTGATTATTTGGAGATAATAATAGAGAATCAAGATGTGAGACATGGATGATTAAGAGACTTTTATCTTAATTTTATTGATGATGAGATAAATAACTCAACTAAATTTAATAAACAAAATTCAAAGTAAGTTACAACTCTTTACATGATGCTTCATGGGTTAGATTTATCATGTTTATATAAATTATTTTGTTATAAACATATATCTTATGTTATTTAAGTTATGTTATTTATGTTCTTTTAATCTAACCTATTCTTAAATATTTATTTTGTTGTTAAAGTTAGTATAGAATCATGATAGAAGATGCATAATTTTCTAGCTCTTTGTCACAAGTGAAAATAAGATTTATGTGGTGATGGCTGTGTGGTATTATTTGGCTTTGAGAAGTTGTATTTGATGATTGAAAAATGGTGTATGTGTTAATAAGTACAAAGAGTGTATGTGTTCTAAAATATGTGGGTTATAAGTGTCTTTTGGTGTATATGAGATATTAAATGAATAAGTGATGAATAATGAGAAAAGATGAGATGAAAAGAGTATTCGTACATGATCCATGAGCATATACCCGGGCGGGGGTTAATCCGCGGAGTTGTTACCTCATGAGGAGGTTTGTCAGATAGCTAAACTGAGTTCATGCGTTCAGAGGAGTCTAAGCTAGGGGGTAGTTGAGACAGTGAGGACCACACCACCATGATGATTACATAGGTGGAGGTGACATTCCTACGCGCCACTGGGCTACCCTGACTTAATGGATAAGTTCGTTCCACTGAGAGAGGGTGGGCCTATCTTGACTGTGGCCACTAATATTGAGATGTTGAGAAGCTGAGATCTCAGTCATGCATCATATAAAAAAAGATAAACATGCATTCTATACATTCCATAATGAGTATGTGGGTATTTGTGGGCTGAGTGAATGAGACAAGCTAATCTGTGAATAAATAATCTGTGATACCATTTTACAATTATTACTATTCATATCTGTTATTATTTAAATTTTGGTTATCATGACTTACCCTATTTTTGTGTCTGTGGTTGACACCTGTGATGACCTCAATTTATTTGGGCGAGCAGAGGAACAATGATATTAACAATGGATGCTATACAAGAAGATGTGATGAAGATTTTGTGATGTTCTTTACTTTGTGATGATCTCTATTTTGCTATGTATCTTGGACTGTTTATATTAAACTGTGTGAGGATAACTTTTGTGGACTGTAATAATGGACTGTGTGTTATTTAAACTCGGACACCGTTAGATAACGCGTTAAGTTTTATGCTTTTCTGTTTTCTTTCAAAATTTAAAAGGATTCAGTTTTGGGCCATTATCCTCTATTTTCGAAAATGGAATAAAAATAATTTTTTTTTTAGAAAAACAAAATATAAATAAAATAAGTAAGAAATAAATCGAAGTAGAAGCGGTCGTGACAACGAAGAACAAAATAATCGATGCCAACATATTTGTAATCGATTAAAGCAGGAAAACTTCATTTTTCCAAAAACTTGATTTTAATTTTCCTTATTTGTTAAATGCTTTTGAATTGGTCCTCATTCTAACAATCCTAAATGAATGATTATGCATGAGATGCACATTGGATTATCAGATAACACATCTCCCCTTTTACATGAATCAATTGATCTTCAAGCTTCCAAGGCACTTTGCAATGAGGCATGTTGAAAGCACAAAACTCCAAAGCTTAATTCCATGTCCATTCTTTCATATCTCCTCTTGAATCAAACAACCTGACTTGGTAACTCATGTGCATTACATTCATTGGATCATCAGGTTGTCTCTCTCCTTAATCTTTGGTTGTAAATTTGTTTTGAATTTCTATTGTATTTGACTATTGTAAGTGGGTTCTTCTTGCTTGGATCTAGAGAAGGGTTCTCTAGTTAAAGAACAGAGTAGTGTTCTCTGGTTCTTGCTCTTTAGAAGTCTAATAGAGTTTTAGAATTCTATATTTTATCTAGTGTTGATAAAGGGAGGTTTTGTAAAAGCTTGTAAGAACAAAAATTTATAATTGTGGAACTCTAATTCAGTGTGAATTAGAAGAAACTGGATGTAGCTTCAGTTGTGAAGTGAACTAGTATAAATTGCTTGTGTTTGTATTTCTATCTCTATTACTCATCTTGTTCATTGATTCTTTGATTCATATTCATTGCTCAACAAGTTCTGTTTGAGCTATTGATTTCTTGGGGCTGAGTTATTTGATTGAGTAAGAAGATCAAGGAAACATACTCTCATTCATGAATATTAAATGTTCAAAATGAGAGATGATGAGAACATCTCACAACTTCAAACTAGGTTCACCCCCACAGTGAATCACTTGCTTGGGCTAGGAAAAACTTTTGATGAAGAAGAGTTGAACATCAAGATCCTCAAATGCCTAACAAGAGATTGGCAGCCTAAAGTCACAACCATTAAAGAATCAAAGGATTTATCAAAAATGTCAATGACAGCTATGTTTGGTAAGCTCCTAAAATATGAACTTGAATTATCTCAATTAACTCATAGTGAAGATGCAGATAAAAGGCATAAGAGTATAACATTAAAAGCTGCACCTTCAAAGATTGAAAGAGAAGATGATTCAAGTGAAGATAATGATGATGAGAATATGAATCTCATAGTAAGGAAGTTTACCAAGTTTTTGAGGAAGAATAAAAACAGAAGGCAATCACAACAAAAGACAAGAAGTGACAACACCTACAAGAACAATAACCCCTCCTCCGTCACTTGCTTAGAACGTGGAAAGCAAGGACACATAAAGTCAGAATGTCCCTCATTAACAAAGAAGCCACAAGTTAAGAAGAGATCAAAAAGGGATGGAAAGCCTAAAAAAGCTTATATTGCTTGGGAGGACAATGAATCCACAAGTTCTGAATCCTCTTCAGAAAAAGAAGTTGAAGCTCACCTATGCCTTACATCTACCATTTGTGAAGAAGAAGAAACATCAAGTACAGAATCAGAGGTAATTCTGAATTTGAAAATGTAATTGATGCTTTTCATGAGATGCATTGTGAAGCTCAAAAACTAGCAAAAGCAAACAACAAGCTTAAGAGTGACTTAAGATGGCATGTATTCAAGCTTGCTAAATTGCAAGAAGAACTTTGTAAATTGAATGCAGAACATGACAAGCTTCTTTCAAGTTACAAGGAAAATGGATGTACATGTTCTTTAGCCAACTCTAAGGTTGATAAATACAATGACTTGCAGAAAGAATTTGATGAGTACAAGCTGAGTAAAGGAAAAGAAATATGAGCTTGCAAACTGAAAATAGTTATTTGGTTGATTTACTAAGAAAGTATTACAAAGGCAAATATAACTTAGATGAAATGCTAAGTTTTCAAAAATATGCTGATGATACATATGGTTTGGGATATAAACATGGTGCTAGAACTCAAAGTAAGCTTGTATTTGTACCTCCAAAACATAAGTACCAAAGGCAGCATAATCAACCAAATGACTATCATAGATTTACTCATGCTAAAACATCAAAATCTCCAACTTGCAATTATTGTACGTTAAAAGGTCATACTTCATATAAGTGATTTGCTAGAAGGTTTTATGTTCCAAATGGTGAATGCATATGGGTTGATTAAAGAAAGAAAGCAACTGATAAGTGTCATATTTAAGTTAAAATCATGTTTTAAATGCTGGCACTTATCTTTTGATTCCATTTAATTTTGCTTATAAACTTGCCTAAACCTAGTTAAAATATGCTTAGTACTTAAATAAAAGTTGTTTTGGAAGATTAATCCAATCATGTCTTGTATTTTGATAGATTCCATGGATTTTCGAGGCTTCCGAATAAGCAAAGCAAGCAAAGAAGGCTTATATAGCAAGTATGGGAGGTGCAACAAGCATTTCAGGCCCAGAAACCGACATGGCCCAAAGCTTTCTTCAACATTAAGACTTTAACTCGCCCAGGCGACCAACCATAGTGTATTTTGCTTGCCCAGGCGAGCTATAAGTTCCAAAAAGATATGTTAAGCTGGCCCAGGCGACCAAAACATGAAGAAAATGGTGGCCTGGGCGAGTGGAAGCAGGAAAGCCATGGATCTATAAATAGCCACGAATTGGGAGAGAAAAATTAATTCTTTTGCATTCCTTTCTTGCTTAAGGCTTATTCCTTAGGTTTAGGAGGTTAAATATTAGTAGTATGTAGGCTAGGAAAGTGAGAGAAGCGAGGACTAGTGTGGAGACTCTGCCGGATAGAAGCGGTGATGGGGACATTCATCAATTCTTTCCTTGAGGAAGTTCTCTCCACTATGAGTAGCTAGCTTCTCTGAGGATTGGATGTAATCTTCTTAACCCTATATCTCTTTTAATACTTATGTATGAATCGTTCTATTTCTTGTTGGTAATTTCATTCGGTGCTTAATGCTTGATTCTACTTGATCACTAGTTTCATGAACTTAAATCCTAAGTGAGAATGGAAAGTAATCTTAGGGTTTGAACCGAATGAATTTAATCATTACGTTACATTGCTAGGAATAGGGCATAACGTTCTGATTGCATAAAGCACGTGATTATAATTCTTAATGCTGGGGTATTTACTTCATATGCGAGGGATCGATATTCGGTAGATATTCTTAGAACTTGAATGCGAGGGATCGATTCAAGAGAAACTAGTGTGCATCGATAAGGGTAGACAATGATTTATGCATTATAATATTAATTGAAGATAAAAGGATAAGAATGATGAAATCCAATCCCACTTTCTCATAAGTATATTTCATTTTCGCTAAAGTTTAGTTACTTTACTTGCACCACCAAATGAAATCTCGCTCAACCTACTTGTACATAACTATTGAAATGTTTAATTCTATTTGGATCAACTGAGTAAGCTCAAGTCCCTGTGGAGACGATCTTATAAATTTTGAAACTTACAACGACACATCGGTGCGCTTGCCGAAAATTCCTAACAAGTTTCTGGCGACGTTGCCGGGGACTTGAGTCGCTCGCTCAGTTCTTTCAAATTTAATTTCTCAGTTGAATAGGACTTTTTATTTGCTTCTGTTATTTTTAATTTTGTACAAATTACCTTGTATTTTATTTTATTTACTTTCCCAAACCTCTGTACTTACAAATTATTGCAAGTTTGTTCTTTTTCCTTTTTGAGGTAAATTTCTTGCAGTTACATCGATATTAATTTAGAAATTACCAAAACCATAAAGGAAAGACGAAACAAACAGCCAAGAGTTACCAGGTAAAACTTCTTCTATTTTGATTCTCCTCCAGTAGTAAAGTCATCTCTAAATATGGCTGATAGAGGGGGAGAGGAAAATAGACCACCAAGGAGGACTCTAGGTGACTATGCGTATCAACAAGGACCAAAGCATTACAACAGCATAGTCATTCCTCCTTTCAGTAAAAAAGTTGTGGAATTGAAGCCCGCATTACTCAGTCTGATTGGATCACATCCTTTTTCCGGACTAGATCATGAAGATCCCCATACACTGATTTGTCCACCTTCATGGAGCTGTGCAATACCATGGGAGCCTCTGATGCAGATGCTGAAGTTGTCTATTGATAGAGTAATTTTAGTTAAATTTTTGTCTATCATTCTTAGCTTGTTTGACCTCTTTTGGACTTGTATTTTTCCATTCTAATTCAGTTTTTGGCCTAGGCAAGTAAGTGGGCTTAATTGCTAATTGTAGGGTATTTTCGGATTTTTGCTCACTTAACGTATCTGAATTGTGCAGGGCCTATAGAGTGCTACCGATCTCCGAATGCAGCATTCTAGGAGTCCCTGGAAAGATAACAAAAATATCTACAAGTTTTCTAGAAATAGACCGAGGCCAATTCTATCATTTTGAGGGTCATTTTGAGCATCGAAGTTAGCATCTCTGCACTTGTAATTTTGGACTGCGAATTTGATTTTCATGGTTGTAAATAGTAAATAATTAGATTGTTGGGTTTGTTTATGGCCCATTCTATTTTAAGAACTTAGTCACTAATATATTAGTGACTTTAGTGAAAACTTGGACAGCACACTTTACAATTCAATAAACAAGTTTTACATTTCTTTTCTTTTGTTTTTAGAATCAAAAGCTTGTTCTTCATTTTCTCTCAAGTGTTCTTCATTGTTCTTCATCTTCTTCATTTCCATTTTGCAATTCTTCCATTTTTCTGCACTCAATTCATGGGGCTTTCCTTGGTGATCAACATGGAAGGATAAATCATTAATCAATCCAAGGATCTAACTCAAGCAAGAGAAGAATTGGAGTTTCGGTTCGGTATTTCAAATTCTACTTGAATATTCACCTTCTTCTTCAATTTCTATTATGTTTTCATGATTATGAATGCATTTAGGATTGAAAGTGAATTAGGATTATGGATTCATGTCTTAATTTCAAAAGATAATCACAAGATTAATTGAATGATATTTCAGTTAGGGTTGTGGTTTCAATCAATTTAGGAGTAGAATCGATTGAACTGCTTCTATTGAGATTGAATGAATGTTCATGATAGAATCAATTTATGGGAATGATGATGATTCGAATAGCTTGGGTTGGTGAATTGGATTGATGCTTTCTAATCTGTTTTACTTTACTCCTTGATAATCTTGTTAATTTTTGCATTGTTCTTTAATTTTAGTTTACGTTCTTGCATGTTTTACTTTATGCATACCAACTGTTTGACAAAATCTCCCCCTTATTATTACCAATGATTTGAAGCTAGAACCATATTGATCGTGTCTCTGAGTCGACCTAGGTTAGCTCTGTGCTACAGAATTAGCTTAGTAAAATTGTTTTTGATGCGTCTCGACAAAGCAATATCAAAATCGGTTCATTGTGTGGTAGCTTTAATTCATTGCAATTAGTTCATAGAAGTAGTTTTAATTCTTGCATTTTAACGTTTTGTTGCACAACTATGCTTGTTACATGATTATGTGCTTGTGGTTGCTGCATTAGCTTTGTATTTGCCCATAAAAACAGAGAAAAACCCATAAAAACAGAGGAAAACCCATAAAAACAGAGAAAAACCCAGAAAAACAGAGCAGAACGCCCAGCTGAAAATAATAGGAATACTTCAATACAACCAAGAGGGGGGGTGAATTGGTTGAACCTTGGTATTTAAAAATTTTCAATCAGAGTTTCCACAAGATCTTTATCACTTTAAAAAATGTTTTGAAACCAAGAATCTTATATTCAATCAAATTCCTCTGTCAAGAAAATCAATAGACAACTGAAATCTTTTTGTACAAATAATTTGATTCACAAACCAAAGTAATAAAGAGATGAAGAGATTAGAATAAAGACCAGCCACAATTTTTATACTGGTTCACTTCAAACACTATAAAGCTACATCCAGTTCTTCCACTCAACACTAGAATGGAGTTCCACTATTGCAAATTAATGTTCTTACAAGATATTACAAGCCTCTCTTTATCAACCCTAGATAAAGTTCAGAAATCTAAAACATTATTAGATTCATTTGACAAACTGGTTTATCTTAATAAACACCAAAACTCGCCTAAACGACTTAGAGACCAACCCAAACTTTCAGCAACTGAACGGGAAGTGGTTTAGGAAAGGACTTTCGAATCAATCGGATGCGCTCGCCCAACGAGAAAGGCCCTGACCCTGCCAACCAAGTCAAAATCAAAAAGAAAGAAGAGAACGAAAAGAGAACTTCGTATTTTGGTAATTCTCTAGGAGTCATGTTTAACCTTGAATGCTATTAATAAATTCTACTACTCAGCAACCCCTAGAGAAACACTATCTCTAGTTATCATGCAAGAAACCTATTTACAATAAGCCAATCTTTACAGAAATCAAATAACAGATTTACATCCACAAAGAATAAGGAATGAATTCACCCGATAATCCAATGAACAAAATGCATATGTATGATTCACCAGGTTGAAAGAATGAATAACATATTCAATGCATCCTTTTCCTTACTCTTTGAAACTCAATGATTCTTCACTCATCAAATCAAAAACCCATATGAATTTTGGTGAAACCAAGACGTTTTTGAACTTAGAAAACTAACTAATGAAAGCTCGTGAATGTTTGTGATTGCCCAGAATTCGAATTTCTCAACTCTTAAAATCACAGAGCAATGAGTTCTATTTATAACAACTTTCTAACTGAAAATAATCGATTAAACACGCTTCTGTAATCGATTATTTCGCATATGTAGTCAATTAATTCAAGAATGTAATCAATTAATTCATGACTCCTCTTGAATCAACAATCTCCCCCTTGTTGGCTTTAAACATGCCAAATCTTCAAGTTGATTAAGCACTGGGACTTGGAGATTAATTGAGAATTCAACAGATGAACTTCAAGCTTTTAAAACCTGTAAATTTTCAATTGCCTTTGCCAAGATACAAGTGTTAAAGCATTTGTGATTCATGAAATATTCAATTAAGCATTATATAAACTTGTTAGTTTCCATTTTATATAATTACTCCCCCTAGATTCCAGCATTCATTCATTTCAAAAAAATTTCACAAAATTGAACTAAAAAACAGGGGCAAACAGAGTACTTTTTAAATTACTCCCCCCTTAATCAATTCTCACCATTTCTCCCCCTATTTGTCTTGTTAAAAGTCAAAAACAAATTATGCACAACGGATATTGAACTGAAAATGCAAATACCATTGAAATTAAGTCTTTAGGAGGCAGTACATAGGAAATTTTAAACATACTAAAACATACCAATAAAACACATAAAGAAAGTAAACTTAAAAAGCAATCTAAACAATCCTAAATTTCAACAGAGGCATTATCATTCATGTTGGCCTCAATTGAATCAAGTCGCTCCCTAATTTCTTCCAAAGCTACATGGGTCTCAGCCTTGAAATCCTCTTGAAGCTTGAGCATAGAGTCCATCTTTTGAATCATCAATGATTCAAAATCAGAATAGGTAGGCTGTGGATGCTGTTGATGCTCTTCTTCTTCTGAATCAGCCACCACTTGTTCCACATCAGCAGCAGCAGCTTGTTGATTTTCCATCACCCATCCATTGGGTGTTTTCCTCATCCCCATTTTTGTAAGATGCTTCTCCTTAATCAAACTGTTGGAAGAATTTGTGTTGTCAACCACTTCATTCTCAACATTAATGTTGAAGTGATCAATCAGCCTAGAGACAAATACAGGATATGGGAATGGGTAGTTCACTAGCCTCTTGGATTTAAGCATGATTTCCTCAAAGATAAGCACCCAATTCATGGGTATATTGTTCTTCAACCCATAGACCAATTGGAGGTCTTCATCAGTTGCTTGGGCATGATTTGTAGCCTTAGGAGTGATGATGTAGGTAATGATATAATGGAGGAGTCTATCCTCAGCAGTCATAGGTCCTGTACCTAGCCTAGTCCTTAGCCTCATGTGAGGATCATGCAACATCTCTTTATAGGTATCCATCTTACTGTAACCCTCAGGTTCCTCATCAAACCTACGAGCACCCTCACAAACCACTCTAGCCACAGATTCCCAAATGTCTGGAGTTATTCTCATTTCAACTCCCTTCACTTTGGACTTCATGTCCCCTTGCATTGACCCTTTCAAGCAAGTGTAAAAGACTTTAACTAAATCAGGGTAAAAGGTGCCCTTCATTTCTAAGAACCTTCTCAGCCCTTGGGCTTCAAGAAAGACAGGAAATTGGAATCCCTCCTCAATGAACCAATCAAGTTCAAGGTACTTGGGAGAAGCAACAGGCTTTGTTGCATTGAACTGAAGATAGTTCATTTTATCAACCTCTGTGGAAAACCACAGATCAAGCCTGTTTGCAAGTTGGGGAGCAGGGGGATTTGAAGAAGATTCCCCAACTTTCCTCTTGGATGTCCTTACTCTCTTAGGGGTTGGGTTAGACATGATTACAGAATGAGGTTAGGACACAAGTAAGACTCAAAAATGACAGAAAATGCAGAAGATAGAGGTAGATAAGTTGCAGGATCTTTAGGCTTGAAATTCACTATTTTATAGGCACTAATGAGACTCCAAATCATCCATTATTTCAAAAATATAGCTGTTGGTGACAGTTTAATGACATGGGATACATTTTAAAATGGATTGGGCAGTTAATTTTGTAATATCCTCAAATTTTATTTTGAATTCATATTTATAATTGAATTGTGGAAGTATGATGATACTTGGATACAAAAATTTAGTTGAAGAAAAATGACAATATTGCCCTTCCCTTAAAACATAAATTACAAAAATGCCCTTGAGGTAAAAATTACATAAGTACTCCTGGATATTTTTGAAAATTACAAAAATGCTCCTAGATATTTTAGTGAGATATTTTAAGGTAGAAATTACATAAATGCCCTTGGATATTTTGGAAATGACAAGAATAACCTTAGATATTTTTGGCTAGATATTTTATGGTGGAAATGACAAAAATGCCCCTAGGATGAATGATGAATTTACCATAATGCCCTTTAGGCCAAAAATAACCAGATACCCTTTGAGAGTTTGTGGAAACTTGATGGAAGTACAGAGCACTCTTAGATAGCAGATTATTAAGAGATTTTGTGACAAGAAACCTTAGAATAGAATATCTATGAATTTTATAAGGTGACAACTTTGAAATTGTGTACAGAAGGATTCAGGCATCAGAAAAATATGAAAAAATGAGAAATAGAATCTGTGGAATTTTCTCTCAATTGTAGGATGTTTAGATTTATCTAATAAAATGGTTTAGTAATTTTAATGGTCAGAAGAAAAATAGATAAGAACATTTTTGTAGGCAAGGATGCGTATCATTCGGTATAGATTGCTTGTGAATAATTTTAAAACTATTATTAAAGCCAATTTTTGAAAATCTCTAGAGTTCTATTATTCCATATGATTTTTAGGAAAAAGAATTAAAATTAAATTTAACTTCTTACAAGGAATTACCATGTGAAAACCATAAGTGGAATTAGATTTTACTTTAGCATCAAAAATGACATGTAATGGCATAAAAGGAAGGAAAACTTGTCATCCTACCCCTTAAGCTTGAAGTTCACGTGTGGAATGATGTAGAAAGGAGGAGAAGATTCATGAATAAGCCACTTGTAAAGGCAAGCTTCATGAAGAAGACAAGTGATGGACACTTGGAATATGTATACAAGATGAGAAGAAAAATCTTCTCTTGTCTCCTTTGGTAGAACACGTGGATAGTTCTAGACATTATTCAACAATCCCAACGGTCAAAAGTTACATATGTGGGATAGTAGTGTATCTTTAAAATTTTAGAGAGATCCAACGGTTAACGAATCCAAAATTAGAATTCTACTAAAACAGGTTTTGGGATAAACTCAAGAATGAAAGAAAAGCATAAAAATCTTCCTTGGCAAGCTACTCCACGAAAATGCAAGAGAAATGGAAAAACTTTAAGAGTTTGGACACTTGGATGGAGTAGAATCAAGAGCCTTCATGATTTGGACAAGTGGAAAGCTAAGTCATGATGGTTTAGGAGATGTTTTTCCATAAAGTGAATCCTAAACTACTATATAAAGGGTGGTGGGGACCTTGCTTGAAAATCACTTTCAAGACATTCCTCCCACTACCATTCCACGTGAAAAACATCTCCCACATCCCTTTCATCCTTTCATTTTCAAAGCTTAAACCAAATAAGAAAGAAAAGACCCCACACCTTGAAGAAATCACGTGTAAGGAAAGCAACCATAGGAAGAGTTTGACAAGCTTAGTAGAAGGATATCAAAGCTTCATCTCTTAGAGGATTTCCCAAGGAAGGAAGCCATTTATCCATTCAAATTCAAGAGTCAAACTCACTTGAGGTAGGCTAAGCTTAAATCTCTAGTTAATCAATGGTTTGGATTATTTTACATGCTTAGTACACTGAATTATGGTTATTATTTAGGCTTGAATTTCGTGCTATTTGAAGGTTATTCTTTGACGAGGATATGTTGATTTAAGCCATAAGATAGGTGATGATTTATACCCATCAATATTAGTGATGTATGGAAGCCCATTTGATGATCTTTTGAAGGTGATTTTGATGATATTTTGGGTTGTTTGTTGATATTTTTATGGAAAGATTTTGATTTAAATTTTAGAAGTAGAGGATGAATGGTATGAAGTTAAATGGTTTAAATACTTGAATGATTTAATCTTAAGGATTAATTAGTGAGGTGGTAGGTGAAAGGAGAATTAAGATGTACACTAGGTGTGAATCTTTTCTTGTAAAGGTTTAAAGGAATTAGATATCATTTATATTGAGGATTATTAGTTAGATTACTAACATAATTTTTCTGTAGTTAAGGCTATTCTCTGGTTATGCATAAGTTGGTAATAATTTTGCTTGGATAAGATATGGTGGTTTAACCATACTTATAAGCTTAATGGAATAAGATATGGTGGTGTAACCATACCTATAAGCTTATTGGAATAAGGTATGGTGGTATAACCATCCTTATGATATATATGATGATATGATAAAAATATTCTCCATAATGTAATATGTATTTTTCTTATGGATTTGATTTTTATATGGATGTTGATGCGATTAAGATAGGTGGATTCATGTTTCCATGTTCCAAGTCCAGTACGAGGCTTTGGGGAAACAAAATCTGATGCTACATACAGTACGATATGTAGTACCCAGGTGCAAGGATATATGGCAAAATTCATGCATGTTTGCGTAAGACTATAGCAGCGTCTACACTCAGTGTGGCCACATACAGTACGATATATGGAGGCCATTTGCCCTGGGATAGTTCATCTCATGCATTCATATAGTTTGCATATTTCTTGTGGATGTGTTTGAATATTGATGATTGACTAACCTACTAATAAGTTTGGGATTTAGCTTTGCCTACTGAGAAATTTTATTTCTCACAAAGTTTTGTTTCATGTTTTTCTTAGATAACAATCATGGTCAGGTTCATTGAGGAGCTGGAGTAGTGAAAGAAGTTATGTACTACAGTGAAGTATGGAAATTACTGTACTTGTATTATATGGACTTTTGTAACAAGAACTATGGCTATGTATAATGTACTAGTTTCAAAACTTTTGTAAATTTTACGTTTTAGAATTTTTACTAATATACGATTTCTTAGAAATTCACCCTCATAATAATAATAATATTAATAAAAATCAGTATAAAATTTAGGTCGTTACAGTTTTGGTATCAAAGTAGTTCATCCTGTTAGAACCTAAGGGAAATGGACTGACCATGCTTTTCTGTGTACTTTGAGTGTTACTGTTTGTGTATGATTGTTTGTGTTTGATGAATTCTGACGCACTTTACTATATATTGAGCCTGATCACCTCAGTATTTTTGTATAAGTGACTAGGAATTCATGGCTAGTGGTAGTATATGCTACATATATGTTGTAGTTTGATGCTTAGTATTGGTGGAATAGCCACAAGCAAATTTTGGCAGCTAATGGAGAAGATATCTCATGGAAGGTGTTTAAGACAACCTTCTATGGTAAGTATTTTCCCATATCAGTAAGAAATGCTAAGGAGCACAAATTTTTTAGGCTTCCATAAGGTAATAATATTGTATTGCTAAATTTCAAGAGGTAATTAATTTTTCCTCTACTTATCAGTATAACCCTAATGAGCACTGAAGTGCATGAAATTTGAAGGATGATTGAGGGAAGATATGATGGAAGTAGTAGGACCCTTAAAAATTAGGGAATTTGGTGTTTTGATAAATAAGTGTTACAGATGTGGAAAGATGGGACACTATACTAGCAATTGCAAAGTTAAAAACCCCAAGATATCACACGTCCTCAAACTGGAAAAGTTTTACTATGAATGCAGCAGAGGTATGTCAATCTCATCAAGGATAAGTGCAAAACTAAAGAGAAAATTTTAACTGTATGATTCAGGTGCTACTTGTAAGGACCCTTATCCTTTTTCTTTTTCGGCGCTTAACCCCGCGCGATAGCGCGGGGATTCAGGTTAGAAAGCCGGTGAAAGGTGCTTAAAGATGCAAGTTTTATGGCTGTTCTGGCATATGGCGCGACCCACTTGAAGGGTGGCGCGACACGCGCCATATGTGTTATACAGGGCAGATGGTTCTGCCATGCCACGCGAGTCGCGTGAAGATCCACGTGAGTCGCGTGGGAAGTGGTCCAGGAAGCATGATTTGTCACTGGGACTCCACGCGAGTCACTTGGGATCCACGC
>PYAF01006169.1:172765-184812 GCA_007407185.1 Glycine tomentella
CATTCAAGGCATAAGGAAAGGTTTGCATATGTTTGTGTGATCAGTCAATCAACCTGAGGTTCATTCACTCTGCATTCATTCTTGGATTATCAGGTGATATCTTTCCTTGTCCTTTGTTGGTGTAAACTGTTCTTTGAATTCTTTTAAGTTTTTGTCTATTGTAAAATGGATTTCTTGCAAGTATAGAGATAGTGTTTCTTTGGTTTTTGTTGAGTAGTGTTCTTGGCAAGGGGTTTGGTCTCTAAGAGTCTAATAGGGTTTTAGACTTCCAAACTTTATCTAGGGTTGATAAAGAGAGACTTGTATAATTGCTTGTAAGGATATTTTGCAATAGTGGAACTCTACTCTAGTGTTGAGTAGAAGAAACTGGATGTAGCCTCATAGGTTTTGAGGTGAACCAGTATAAATCATTTGTCTTGGTTTATCTTTAACATTATTGGTTATTCTTGAAATTAATTATGTTGTGTGAATTTATCTTGGTGGTGTTTCAAGTCTTGGGTTGATCATTGGATAAAGATTGTTCAAGTGTTTTTGTGATAAAGATCCAAAGGGCAATAAACTCTGATTTGTTTTTGAAAACTTTGTTCTTCATTGAGAAAATTTTATTTTACCAAGACTAACCAATTCACCCGCCCCCCTCTTGGTTAAGTGTGAAGTGTTCCTTATTTTCCACAATTTTTAGTATATTGTAGGTTAAAAATAATAATGATATATATGTAAAGTGGCAACTATAGAAAAATTAAATATTATAAATAAATAAATAATTAGCTATTAAAAAAAAGAATGTTTTTACCTTGTAATATAAAACTTAATATTTGTATAAAATAGATAATAAATGGAAATAAAAACTTGAAAATGTAATAATTTAATTTTTTTGTCATAACACGATGACCTGAACCAAAATCACTTGAATTTAATCGGTTTGATTTAGTTTGGATTGACCATTTTTTTTAAACCCTAACCAAACCAAATCAATCCAATCAAATATAATTGGTTTAAATTCAATTTTACCATAAATCCAAACCAATCCAATCCTAAAATACCCCTACAAGTAACACACCGCTACAAAATTAAAAAAATAGGCTAGATCTCCTATACACTTTCTATTTTGAACTTTCCTTTAATAGAGTGGTGAGTTTTCAATTCAATATTAATGTATTTAGGTAGCGACGCTGACTATTAATTATGAGACTCAAGGTGATATATTGAATGAAGTCTTCCATTTTAACATGGTCCAAAATGTAAACATGCATTATGTTATTATACTAAATTTAATATTTATTTAAATCTAAACAAATATAATTTAAATATCTAAGAAAAATAACAAATTGAAGTTTTTTTAAATGATGTTTCATTTACTTTTCTTTATTAAGAAAATTTAGGGCAATGGGATGGTGTTTCAATCCAAGGTAGGAAAAACTTCCAGACTCAAAAAAGTGTTTACAAAGGTACTTACATTTATGTCACCCAAGGAGACGAGTAAGGGTTTGAACATGCGACCTCTCAGGTGCGAGACCCTAACTTGCTTCACTTGACCAACCTTTGGATCCTTATTACAACATTTAAATTATTTGTGTGGTCATTAACTAACACACCACAACAAATTTAAATAGTAGGTTTGATATCTTATATACTTTCTATTCCAAACTCTTCTTTAATAGTGTTTTGTGTTTTCAATATTATATAAATGGAGTCAAACATGTGGTCCTTATTATTAGTTAGAGGATTCAAGGTGCTATATTAAATAGAGTCTCCCATTTTAGGGGGTCCAAAATGCCATAGACCATTTAACAACGAAATTAATTTTGAGTGTCCTTATCATAGTTTTTAAATTATTTGTGCGATTATTAAGTAACACACCATCACAAAATTAAAGAATAGGATAAATCTCCTATACACTTTCTATTCCAAACTTTTCTTTAACAAAGTTGTGTGTTATTTATTTTATATAAATGAATTTAGGTATGTGGTGCTCACTATTGAGGGATTCAAAGTAATATATTGAATATGATCCTTCATTTTGGGTGTATTTGGTACAAGATCTTTTTTAGTTTCTCAAGAATTTGAAGTTGGAAATATTTGTTTCTCATCTTTACTTTATTTTGTAGAAAATAACATGTCTGATAATGCTTTTACCTATGTTTTTGACAAAATTGTTCTGATTTCTAACTTTCCCATGTTGAGAAAGAAACATTTACAACCATAAAAATACATTATTACTCTTATTAGATCATATAATATAGAAAACTTTGATTCCTAAGAGACATATAAGTATTTTCAAGAATATTTATGATCAAATAAATAGATTTTAGTTATTCTTAATAATCATGATTACCGTAGTAAAAAAAAGTCATGATTACTACGCCACGTGCATGAAAAAATTTCTCTTGTATCAAACACACCTTTAGGGGGACCAAAATGTCAAAGTTCATATATGATTGTTACAGATTTTCACCACGGCAAGCATACCGTTCTATCGTTGTAAGTTTTGAATTTATAAAAGATCATCTCCACAGGGACTTGAGCTTACTCAGTTAATCCAACTAAAATTAAACAGTTGAATATATATGTACAAGTAGGTCGAACGATATTTCATTTGTTGATGCAAGTAAAATAAACTAACTAAACTTAACGAAAATGAAAATATATTTATGAGAAAGCGGGACTGGATTTCATCATTCTTAACGTTCTATATTCAATTAATATTTACCATGCATAAATCACCGTCTATTCGTATTGATGCACACTAAGTTACCTTGAATCGATTCCTCACATCCAAGTTCTAAGGATATTTTACCGAATATCGATCCCTCGCATACTTAAGTAAATTACCCCAGCGTTAAGAACTATAATCGCGTGCTTTTATGCAATCGAAACATTATGCCCTATTCCTAGCAACGTAACGTAACGAGTAATTTCATTTAGTTCAAACCCTAAGATTACTTTCTAGTCTCACTTCGAATTTAAGTTCGTGATACTAGTGATCAAGTAGGATCAAACATTAAGCGCAGAATGAAACTACCAATAAGAAATAGAACGATTCATGCATGAATATTAAAAGAAGTATAGGGTTAAGAAGATTACATCCAACCTCTAAGAAGCTAGCCAAGCATGGAGAGAACCTCCTCTCGGAAAGAGTTGCTGAACGTTCCCATCCTCGCTTCTCTCCGGTAGAGTTTCCACGCTAATCCTCACTTCTCTCACTTTCTTAACCTACTTAATACTAATATTTAAGAGCCTAACACCTAAGACCAAACCTAAGGAAGAAAAAGGAGGAAAAACCTCCAAAATGGCATGCCAAAGCTCTCCAAATCGTGGCCTATTTATAGATTTTGGGCACCAGCATGCTTCACTCGCCCAGGCCACCAAATCCTTCATAAATGGGGCGCCTGGGCGAGCTAATGGCGGTTCCTTTTACATGTGCTCGCCCAGGCGAGTGAAATAAGCACGAATTGGTCGCCCAGGTGACTTAAAGCTTAGTCATGAAGGAATTGTTGGGCCTTGATGCTTGTTGGGCTTGGTTTCCTGTTTGAGGCGTCTTCCTTTGCTTAGTTCACTCCATGTCCTAGTTTCGCAAGCTTGGTTCTTTCGTAACCTTCAGACCTAGCAAAATTGAACCAATTAATTGGACGAAATCTTTTTGAAACATGAAAGCATGACTTACCTTTACATAATCATCATATGACTAGGTTTCTAGGGTTATCTTGTGACTAAATCAATTTAAAATAACGGATAAGTGCCATATTTGAATCCTATTTTCACTAAAAAGTGGCACTTATCAATGATCATGATTATATTAGATGTAATACACATGTGCTTCATAAGTTTATTTCAATATAAAAATGTATATTTTAAATATGTAGCAAATATATTATAAACTTGAAGTTTTTAATATATGATGTTTGACTTATCTAAATTGAAGGTAATAGTTAACAACAAAATTAATTCTAAGGTCCCTATCATAGATTTAAATTACTTGTGCGATCAAGTAATGCACCACTACATGATTCCTTTGTTGCTCATAAAACATAAAGCTTTTTCAAATGGATGTTAAAAGTTCTTTCTAAAATGACCTTATTGAAGAGGAAGTGTATGTCAAACAACCTCTAGGTTTTGAAAATCATATGCTTCCAGACCATGTTTTTAAACTTAAAAAGGCTTTATATGGTCTGAAATAGGCACCCCATGTTTCGTATAACAAACTAAGTTCTTTTCTTTTAGAAAATGCTTTTATGAGAATCAAAGTGGATACAACTCTTTTTAGAAGAGAAGTTGGCAATGATTTCATTATAGTTCAAATATATGTAGATGATATCATCTTTGGAGCTACTAATGAGTCTCTGAGCAAGGATTTCTCTGATTTGATGAAAAGGGAGTTTGAAATGAGCATGATGGGAGAACTTAAGTGTTGGTTCCAGAGGAGCTATTTGAAGAATGGAAGAGGAATCAAGCTTTGGTTTTGAGATTTCAAGATGCATTGGATGCCTTGAAAAATGATTTGAGTTAAATGTGTAAGAAAGAGGCAATTCTAGTGATCCAAGTGCATTGCATTCATATCATTCAATAATTCAATTAACTTGATTAATAAAATTCAAAAGGCTTTGGTAAAATGATCATTTAAATCAAAGGGTTTTGGAAAAATGAATTTGTACTGATTTAATCGATTACATTAAGGAGATAATCGATTGTTTTGTTCTTAGTTCATTCTGGAAACTTTTCAAGAACAATGTAATCGATTACCTATCGGATTAGTCGATTATTTAACCTTCGTTTACATATAAACTGCCTTGATGAACATTTTAATCGATTACCAACAGGCAGTAATCGATTACATTGCTATACATTATTTTAAGCCGTGCTGGAAGAATCGATTACCAAAGTATAGTAATCGATTACACAGGCTAAACTGAAAATAACATCTTCCTGTCATAATCGATTACCAAGGTTAGTAATCGATTACATCATATGTCTGTGTTTTACATATTTGTTGCATTAATCGATTACCAAATATAGTAATAGATTACATAGTTCAATATGATTTCTAAAGCTTCATGGCTTAATTGATTACCAGAATTCGTAATCAATTACACAGTGTATTTCAACTTTATGAAGCTTCCTTTCTTAATCGATTACAAGACGGAATAATCAATTATTTTGTTCGTTGCTCATATCCAGATTCTTGTAGAACACCTTAATCGATTACAAGGTTGATTTAATCGATTACATAAGTGAAATAATCGATTATTGGGCATGTTTAATTGATTACTAACAATTACAAAAGTTTGTTATAAATAGAACCTTGGCTCAACTTGTTTTGTAACTTGACCTATTCGTATTTTGAGCACACATAAGTTTTCTAAACATGTTCTTAGTGATTTTTCTGGGTTCTGAGTTCTTGCTTTCACTAAAACACTTATGGGTTTTTGAGTGATTCTTTAAAGCAAGAAGATTCTTTCAAAGGTTAAGGAAGGAGATGTTCTGAGTTTAATTTCGTATTTCAACCTGGTTTATTCATTCATGTGCATATCATTCACTGGATCATCAGGTGTTTTCTTTCCTTAGTTCAGTGGTTGTAATTCTTTACTGAATTTGTATTGTATTGGCTATTGTAATTTTGATTCTTAAAGCTTGAGACTAGAGAAGGGTTCTCTAGCTTAAAGATCAGAGTAGTGTTCTCTGGATCTTTCTCCTTAGAAGTCTAATAGGGTTTTAGATTTCAGTTCTTTATCTAGGGTTGATAAAGGGGAGGTTCTTGTAAAAGCTTGTAAGAATATTTTTATAATAGTGGAACTCTAACCTAGTGTTGGTTGGAAGAACTGGATGTAGCTTCATGATTTGAAGTGAACCAGTATAAATTGTGTGTGTTCTTAATTCTCTTCTCATCGTATTAATTGTTTTTTATTCTTTTAATCATATTCATTGCACAACAAGTTTGGTTTTGATCTATTGAATTCTTGGACTGGGCTATTTGATTGAGTAAAAGGTTTCTTGGTTTTAAAAGTGATAAAGATCCTGAAAGCTCTGATTTGAAATAGATTTTAAAATACCAAGGTTCAACCAGTTCACCCCCCTCTTGGTTGTTGTGAAGTATTCCTATTATTTTCATTAAGTTCTTTCTAGGACTTCAGATCAAGAAAGAAAGCATAAGTATATATATATATATATATATTCATCAACAATAATACACTAAAGAACTTATGAAGAAGTTCAAGATGAAAGGTGCCAATCCAATGAAAACACCTACGCATGCTTTCAATCCTTTGAGCAAACACGAATCAGGTAAACTAGTAGATCTAATGATCTACAGAGGTATGATTGGCTCACTTCTGTATATAATTGCTATCAAACTTGATATTATGTATAATGTATGCCTGTGTGCTAGATTTCAATCTAGCCCTTGAGAGTCACATCTTAAATATGCTAAGAGGATCTTATGTTATTTAGTAGGCACTACTAACCAACCTCTGCTGTAGACTTTTCAAGTTGGTAGGATACCATGATGTAGACTATGCAGGAGACAAAGTTGACGAAAAAGCATAAATGGTGGATGCCACTGTATTGGACCTTGTTTGGTATCTTGGACAAGTAAGAAGTAGAACACCATTTCTCTATCTACAACAAAAGTTGAATATGTGTCAGTTGAAAGTTGTTGCTCACAACTACTATGAGTAAAGTATCAGTTAGAAAATTACTTTAGTTTAGAGAACAATATACTAGTATATTGTGACAACACTAATGCAATATGTGTAAATTATTTACTGTTGTGTGTCATATAAGACCACACGAAATACTCTTATTTATAATAAAAGAGGTTTACAAAATAAGGAAACTAAATGAGTAATAAGGAAAATAATCCCATCCTATTGTAATTAAAACATATCAAATCATATATTTCCTAATCCTAATAAAGGAAATAATGGAAACAAATAAACTAATGATATTCTTAATAATTAGCTACTAATATTCCTTGATTTTCTACACTCCCCCTCAAGTTGAGAGGTAAATATTGATCATTCCCAACTTGCCAATCAGATCTTCAAATGCTGACTTAGGTAGACTTTTGGTGAGGATATCCACAATTTGTTCCTTGGTTGGAATGTGTGTCATGCACACATTTTTATCATCCAATTTTTCCTTGATGAAGTGGCGATTAACCTCAACGTGCTTTGTTCTGTCATGATGGACTAGATTCTAGGCAATGCTGACAGCTGCCTTATTATCACAATACAATCTTATGGATAGAGAATAAGAAATCTTTAGTTCTTCAAGAAGTCTTCTCAATCAAATTCCTTCACAAACACATGAGCAACTGCTCTAAATTCTGCTTCTACACTGCTCCTTGCAACTACATTTTGCTTCTTACTTCTCCAAGTTACCCCATACATAGGTACAATAACCCAAAGTGGATTTTTTGTCCACAATAGAACCTGCCCAATCAACATCAGTGTATATTTCAACCATCTTGTTATGCCCCTTTTTAAATAAAATTCCCTTACCAGAATTGCTTTTGAGGTATCTCAAGACTCTATAGACAGCCTCAAGATGTATCTCCTTTGGTGATTGCATGAACTGACTGATCATACTTACTACAAAGGCAATATCAGGTCAAGTATGAGGTAAGTAGATCAATTTACCAACTAACCTCTAATATTGTTCCTTGTTCACACCCTTCCCATCTTCAATCCCCAACTTGATATTGGGTTCCATAGGTGTGTCTGTTGGCTTGCATCCCAGCATACCTGTTTCTTGATGTAAATTAAGAACATAATTCTTTTGGACAATATTGATTCTAGTTTTACTTCGTGCAACCTCCATACCAAGCAAGTACATGAAAGCTCTAAGATCCTTTAGATCGAATTGATTCGTAAGATAATTTTTTAAGGATTGCAACACTCCATAGTCATCACTTGTAACAATTATGTTGTCCATATAAAAAATAAGAACAACAATCTTACCATCCTTAGAACATTTGTGAAAGAGGGTATGATAGGTTTGAGCCTATAGAAATCCTTTCCCCTTAAATGCTTGAGGGAATTTTTCAAACCATTCTCTTGGGGACTGCTTAAGTCCATAAAGAAACTTTTGCAACTTACACACTTCACCAACTCCTTTCCCAAAACCAGGTGGAGAATCTATTTATACATGTTTATGCAACTCACCATTTAAGAATTCATTTTTTACATCCAACTATTATAGAGGCCAATCAAGATTATTTGCTAAGGACAAAAGAACTCGAATGGTGTTGAGTTTAGCTACTGGTGCAAAGGTCTCCTGATAATCTATCCCATACGTCTGGGTGAGTCCTTTCAAACCCAATCTTGCATTGTACTTATTAATACTATCATCTGCATTGAATTTAACAGGGAAAACCCACTTGCAACCCACTGTTTATTTGCCTCTAGGAAATGTCACAATTGTTGGATATAGGGGGAGCTAAAAGAAGATCAAGGTAAGGATGAAGATGTTGCTTTAGAGTTTTAGCTTTTAACATGCCAATCAAATTGAAGGCATTTGTAATTTTTTTTGCGTAGATCAAGAAGATTAACTTGTGATCCTTGCACTGCATAAGCATATTCATATACATGCATTCATGACTAAAGAAAAGCATTCAAGATTACATTTTTGCATTTGAAAAGCAATTCTCATGGCTTTAGTTTTAAAAAATAAAAATGTGCACTGCCTTAATCGATTACAGGCAATAAGTAATCGATTAGCTGCATGTATTATTTATGGAAAAGCCATGAAGAACATTTTAATCGATTACCAGCAAATCGTAATTGATTACATAGCGTATTTCGCAAAACATAGCATGATTGCCTTAATCGATTACAAAGGCTTATTACATAACTGAGACATACTGGGTTAATCGACCACGTCACGATTCAATCGATTACATTGTTCATAAAAGTTTTCCAGATTGTCTCAAGAACATTTTAATCGATTACTTGCTATATTAATCGATTACTTGAAGCAAAATAATCGATTACACTTACATATTAATCAATTACAATCTGTTTTCTATTTAAAACTTTTGGATCTGTGCTTTGAGAAACAACTTACATTCTGAGTTTGCAAATTACTCAACACTTTCTTAGCTTTCAAAGGTCCAAGAAACAGATTTTCTGAGTGATACATTTCTTGTTTGAGATCAAAAGATTACATGCTTCATTGATGATGATGTGTTAAGACAAGATCCTTGAAAAGAATTTCAAGAGAGTTGATTTTCTGTTCATCAGCATTCATGCAACCTAGGAATTGATTGGTAACATTTATTCATTCAATTCATTCACTGAGGATCATAGGTTTTGTCTCTCTTAAACTTTTCTAGTAAATTGTTTTGTTTGAAGTTTGTGTAAGGCTAAGATCAAAATAGTTTTCTTTCAAGCTTTCTAGAGTAGTGTTCTCTAGGGGTAAAAAACTAAGTAGAGTTCTCATGTTCTTTGTGATTTGATTTCTAATAGGGTGTTAGAATTCTTATTCTTTATCTAGGGTGGATAAGGATAATCATTTGTAACAGCTTGTAAAAGAACAAATTTGATTTAGTAGAACTCTAATCTTGTTTTATTAGAAGAATTGAATGTAGCTTCTCTTGAGAAGTGAACCAGTATATGTTTTTGTGTTAATCTCTCTATCTCTTCTTGGTATCTTGATCTCTTGACAATTGTGATTTCTTTCTTAATCAACAAGTGCAGATTTTTGTCATTGATTCCTTGGACTGAGTGGTTTTGTTGAATTGAAGTTTCATTGATTTTAAAAAGTGATAAAGATCCTTCAACTCTGATTTTGTAAAATTTTTAAAAGGTCAAGTTTATATCAATTCACACCCTCTTGGTATTTGGGTGTATTCATATTGTTTTCAATTGGTATCAAGAGCTGGTTCTTGGAATGCTATTGAGAAGGGTCCTTTGATTCCCACACAAATTGTTAATAATGAAAGAATTCCCAAGGAGTGGGATGAGATGATGGAAGTAGGAAAAAAAAGTTGTGCAGTATGATTTTAAAGCTAAAAACATTATTACATTTGCTCTTTCTTCTGACAAATTCTTTAGAATTGTTAAGTCCAAAAGCACAAAGGAAATGTGGAAGATGTTGGATGTAACTCGTGAAGGAACAGATGAAGTGAGAAGATCAAGGAAACATGCGTTGATTCATGAATATGAAATGTTCAAGATGAGTAACATAGAAAACTCTCAACTACAAACAAGGTTCACTCACATGGTCAACCGTCTTCTTGGTCTTGGGAAGATCTTTGATGCTGAAGAATTGAACATTAAAATATTGAAGTGTCTCACAAGACCATGGCAACCAAAAGTTACAACAATCAAAGAATCAAAAGATCTATCCAAGATGTCCATGGCTGCACTATTTGGTAAGCTTCTTGAGTATAAACTTGAAATGTCACAGCTAACACATGCAGAGGATGTAGAGAAGAAACATAAGAGTATAGCCTTGAAAACTGCATCAACTCATGTGGAAAAGGAAGAAGACTCAAGTGAAGATGAAAGTGTTGAACATATGAACCTAATAGTGAAGAAATTCAGCAAGTTCATGAGAAAAACAAAAGTTGTCAAAGTTTAACAGAAAAAATGACAGCAACAACAACAACAACAACTCCACCAACTTCACTTGCTTCGAATGTGGTAAACCTGGATACATTAAATCTGAATGTACAATCTTTTTGAAGAAGCAACAAGGTGAGAGGAAGACTAAAAAGGAGGGGAAGCCAAAGAAGGCATACATAGCGTGGGAAGAAAATGATTCAACTATTTCTGAATCAACATATGAGAATGAAGAAGCAAATATGTGCTTCACCTCTACAATAAGTGATGATGAAGAATTCTCAAGTGCTGAATCAGAGGTAAATTCTGAATATGATAATATTGTTGATGCTTTCCATGAGATGCATGAAGAGGCCCAAAAACTTGCACAAACCAATAATAGGCTGAAAGGTAATCTTAAATGGCATGTTACCAAAATTACTGAATTGCAATCTAAACTTTGCAATTTGAAAGAAGCAAATGAAAAGCTTGTTTCAAGTTACAAAGCTAATGGATGTGTTTATGCCTCATCATCTTTAAATGTTGATAAATGCAAGTTTTTACAAAAAGAATTTGATGATTACAAAAAGAGTCAAGGTGAAAAATATATGTTTTTGCTTTCAAAAAAATCTTACTTGGTTGATCTTTTGAAAAGGATTGATAGAGGAAAATGCAACTTAAATCAAATGCTAAGTGTGCAAAAATATGCTAGAGATACTTCTGGTTTGGGGTACAAACATGGATCAAAACCTTTTGGAAAGACAAGGTTTGTGCTTCCAAAACATAAGTATCAAAAAGGCCTTTCAAAAACAAAGCATCATCAATTGACTCATTTTGAAAGAGCATCAAACACTATTACTTGCAATTATTGCATGAAGAAAGGTCATACAACCATTAAGTGCTATGCAAGGAGATATTATGTGCCTAATGGTGAATGCATTTAGGTACCTAATGTGGAAAATAAGGAACACTTCACACTTAACCAAGAGGGGGGGTGAATTGTTTGTCTTGGTAAATTAAAATTTCTTTGATGAAAATCAGAATTTCAAATCAGAGTTTTATTGCCCTTTGGATCTTTATCACAAAATCAAACAATAATCTTTATCACAAAATTAATCCAAGACTTGTTATGCCACAAGAACACACATGCAAAACAGAGTTTACACAAGTATAGTCAAATCTGCAGAATTTAAATAAGAACACAAGATTTATACTGGTTCACCTCAAAACCTATGAGGCTACATCCAGTTTCTTCTACTCAACTCTAGAGTAGAGTTCCACTATTGCAAATATTATTCTTACAAGTAATTACTGTAACACCCCGTAGGCCTCCGACGTGTTATCATTAATAATATCAGATTAGCGTATAAAATATCAATTAATTAGTTCAGCGGAAACATAGGATCGTTTTCTTGATACCTTATGTATGGAAACACATAATAGAACCATAAAATCACGCCCCTACTGATCCAGTTTATCAAACTCAACATAATAAGACAGATAACAAAG
>PYAF01006169.1:194965-218990 GCA_007407185.1 Glycine tomentella
AAGTTAAAGTGGGGCACATGTATAACAAAAGGCAACATAATATTTTCGGTTATTTTAACCAATCCTTTCCCAGCAATCTGTGTGAAATTACCATATGCTAGTTTTACTCGTGAGAGATTGGGTTATAAGAAAAAAAAATTTACCTGTCATGTGATCAGACCCACCAGAATCAAGTATCCAATGAGGGCTATTGTGGACATGAAGAGTCGTACCTTGTTGGGCTATAAGGCCAGTAGTGATGTTAGTTTGAGAGCTAGAGGACTGATGTAAGAATTGCTGGAAATGATCATACTGGGATAGAGGAATGGTCATGCTACCATGGTCACCTGTAGTGTGACATTCTTCAGGTTTTTCTTCAATGGAAGCCTGATAAGTTCGACCTTTATTAGACCCCTTCGGCTTCCAAGTAGCTGGTTTGCCATGAATGTCCCAACATTTTTCACCACCAAGGATGACCATCCCGTCTAGAGTCGCTAGGAGCACAGTTAGGAGGGCCTTTAATCGCCAAGGCTGACACATTTGTGGATTTCTTGACTTTACTTTGTTCCTTTTCTTCGAGCATTACTCGTCTCCTACTGACTTCCCTACGAACTTTTGCAAAAGCATTAGCAAGGGTGGGCAATGGCTTTTGTCCGAGAACACGACCTCTAACCTCATCAAGTTCTCGGTTAAGACCAACAAGAAATTCATAGAGTTGTTTTTTCTCCAAGTGTTTCTTGAATTTCGCATTAGCAGCTAACTCTGCAAGGTCAGTGGAATAGTGAAGATCTAATTCATGCCACAAAATTTGGAACTCATTAAAATATTCAGTGACAAGCATAACTCCTTGATGTAGATTCTTTAACTTATTTTTCAAATCAAACACTTCAGAGGTATTCTCCAAATGAGAATAATTCTGATTCACGACATCCCAAATCTCCTTACCAGTGTCCAAGAAGAGATAGGTACGACTAATCTGCGACTCCATCGAGTTTGTCAACCATGCCATCACCAAAGCATTGTTGGTCTCCCACACATCATAATCTGGATGACTTTCAGCCGGTGTTTGACTTTTCCGGTGAGGTAACCTATCTTGCCTCATCCACTAAAACAAGCATTGCCTGAGTCATCTACTCAGGACTTAAAGAATCCAGATATGGCTCATCTAAGAGGCCCTAGGCTCTCATCCCCTCGGGAAGCCCTCTCTTAGAGATACAACATATCTGTCTACTGCCTGGCCTCTCCAGGACTTTCACAACACATGCCTGAGAGAGACTATCCACACAGGGAGCTCTCATCCCTCAGGACTTTCAGTCCTCTGCCTGTGAGAGACTATCCACACTGGGAGCTC
This sequence comes from Glycine tomentella, assembly GCA_007407185.1. Classification (NCBI taxonomy): domain Eukaryota; kingdom Viridiplantae; phylum Streptophyta; class Magnoliopsida; order Fabales; family Fabaceae; genus Glycine; species Glycine tomentella. Next base: position 196,296 of record PYAF01006169.1, read on the forward strand.
TCATCCCTCAAGACTTTTAGTCCGCTGCCTGTGAGAGACTATCCACACCGAGAGCTCTCATCCCACAGGACTTTCAGTCACATTGCCTGAGAGAGACAATCCTCACAGGGAGCTCTCATCCCTCAGGACTTTCAGAAACTGGCCTGAGGATAACCACTCAAGACTTTCATCATCACTGCCTAAGGAGGAACATCCATACAAGGCAATCCATCCTTAGGACTTTAGGCGGAGAGCAGTGGCACCTCCTAAGGAGTATCAGCCATTCCAAGGGAGTCCTCAAACTCTTCCTCTGGCTAGGGAACCTCATCTAGCCCGATACTATTCCAGTATCCTATAGATTCCAGCACTGACCATCTCATGGTCTTTATCTCATAAAGAGTCACAGAACACTCTCACGGTGTTCATCAATCCAGAGGCCTAAGGCCACACACCTAAAGCCACAAGTGCCAAAACACCTTCACACTATCTCAGTGTCTATCCTAGGGTTCATCATTTCAACCCAGCACACACTAAGCCATCATATATTCATATTTCTGGAATGGTCTGAGTTTCACTCAAAGTACCATTCATCTAGCCTCTCAGGCTCCAAACACATATAATCAACAATGACAGGCCACCATGGCCTTTCTCATGCCAGATATATATATATATATATTATATCACCAATTGCATGGCATATCTAAACATCACCCACTTGGGTGGCAACCAGAAGCAAGGGAAAAACCCCAGAACAATGAGCTTACCTGACAGTTGTGCCTGCAACTCCAGCCTCTTGAACAATGGTCTGCTTCTCTTACACCTCGTGTCAAGCCCTATCAAGGCAACCAATCGCATATCACAGACCATTCAAGCACATAAACAACCATTAGCTCATCAGACAGTCCTCAACTGCCTCAGAGAAAGGAACCTCAGTCCCTTCTATCAACCCAGGTTATCTACCTAAGGTTCGTCAGGCTCATCCTCTACAAGCCTTTCCATAGACCCTCAGTGGTCCAATTCAAATCAAACATGGCCTCAGAGTCCTCATAGACTCAACCCAAGCCATTCACAATGAGCATCACAACTCACACCACCCAATAACTCAGGGTTTCCATAGGGCTTGAACGGTCTAATCACGAGACACCGTTCCCATGGCCTCACAGGCACCACAAGCCCATCATTTTCGCTCTTGCATGTCTCAAATCAAGTGACTCAGTCTAAGTCACACATGCACAACCTAGAGCCAAAACCAACATTCACCAAATCACTAACTGAAAGCTAATCCTTCCTCCTCACATCATCCCAAACACATCTCTCAACTGGACCCAGAGCTAATTCTAGCTCTATCACAAATGGGTCACTATTCACCCAAAACCCCAAATCTTAAAACAACCAAGGAATCTCGAGTTTCTTACCTCTATGGCAACACAGAGGACCTTTGAGACACTCCTCCAAGCTTGGGTGTCCGTGGTTAGTTGCCAATCCTCTCCAAACTCGAGTTCTTCAACTTCTCATGAGAATGGGGTTTCTCAAAGCATGGGGTTTTTGGTGAAATGGAGGAAGGATTCCAGCTCACAATAGATTTCTAGGAGGTTTGATGGGTTTAGGAAGTGTTTAGGGTCATAAAGCAAGGTTATGGGAGCTTGGGAACCTCTCCCATGGCTGCTGGCGTCCAGAGGAAGAAGAAGAAGGTTTTCTTCTTCTGAAAATCGCGACAGCCCTTATATACTGGGCCTGTCCGAGGTTTGGCGCGATCCGCACCAGAATAGCGGTGGGTCTGGCGCACCCAGCGCCATCCCTGCGCCTCCAGTGCCAATTTCTAGAACCTCTGGCGCCATCAGCGCCAACCCCGCGCCATCAGCGCCACAATCCTAACCGAGTTGGCGCCCCCAGTGCCAACTCTGGCGCTCCAGGCGTGGACTTCTAGAGAAACTGGCGCTCCCTGCGCCGGCCTGGCGCCCTTGGCGCCACATTCCACTGGGTCTGGCGCTATCAGTGCCAGCCCTGGCGCTAACCGCGCCACACCCTTAACAGGGTTTTCTGCTAAAGGATCCCGGCGCTATCAGCGTGGGATCTGGCGCCACCCGCACCACAGTGAGGGTCCTTACACATATCATGATGAACCATAACTGGACATGGCAACAAGGCGGGGCAGGGAAAGGTATATGGTTCCCCTTCCTTATCCCCGCTTCCCCAAACCCATCCCCTGTCCCATCATCGATGGGTATGGATTTTTTTCTCCATCCCTGTCCCCATCGGGGATTAGGTATACCCACCCCACACTCGTCTCTGCCCAATAATTAAAAAAAATGCAAAAAAACCATAAAAAATAATTTTTTAAACAAAATTTGAATATGTTATTTATTCAAGGAGTCTAGCTTAGACGACCAACTTTCCATAACCCAATATAAAATCTATCACAATATAAATTTTCCTATGAAAATCATATTTCTATCACATAAAAACTATCCCGAAACATGAGACTTGAGAGAGAGATCGTAATCCCTTATGACTTATGTTTGCCATAGAGTTTGTTTTAGTCTTAAAAAAAAGGAAAAAATAGACAACGATTAAATAGTATAAAAGTTTAATTAAACTAATTATGTATACATAATATAAATTAAGGGTAATTTAGTAATTATATTGTCAGGTGCGGGGCGGGTAGGTACATAACCATACCCGTACCCATTTAAAAAAATATGGTATTGCCCATACCTGTACCCGATCTAAGCGGAGATTTATGAGTTTGTTTGCCATGTCTAACCATAACAGGAAAATAAGGTATATTTTCTGAACCATCTCATGAAATGGTTTGAGATTTATCTACACCTTTCAGATATTATTTTCATGTGAAATTCATTTTGAAAGAACATTTTTCTGTATGTATTTGAGAAAGTGTGTATCAAAGATTTTTTCCTTTAAGAGTTTCTATTTGATTTTATTCTGTTGTTAAAATAAAAAGCTTCAAAACCAACTCATTTATATCTTATAAGATGAAAAGGAGAATGTTTTGTTTAAATCAAAAAGGGGTTAAATGAGTTGAGTTGATCAAAGTTTGTTTATAACACCTTTTTTAGAAAAGTTTTTTGAAGATTAAAATTATGTTTATTACAAATCTAAAAGTAAATAATCTGCTATTTTAAAAACAAAGAGTTACAGAAAACATCATAGTTTTTCTATTCATGATATAACTATGGGATTTTGAAATCTCTGAAGGTTATTATAAGAACATCTATCCTAAGAAGAAGGTGTACTAACCCTCAAGGACCCAATAAGATATGGGTACCAAAATTGTTATTATCTTTTTATGCAGAGTTGGATTATATGCTAAATACAAGTGGTGGTAGAGAATAAGGAGTCTTTTGAGGAAAAACCTATTTCCCCACTTGTTGTTGAAGCATTTTTGTTAGAGAAAGAGAACTCTGAATAGATTCAGAAATATGATGAGAAGGTGTATTCTGAAGATGCTCATAATACGACTAAAGAAAGCCATTCTGAGCCAGTTCAAATGGAATAAGTTTTTCCTTAAGAAAAGCCTATGAGGAACCATTAGATTATGGTTCTTACCATGATCTGTTAGAACATCATTTTAAGGAGAAGAAACAAGAAAATATTCTGAGAATTAAAATGAGGAACAAGTAGCTGATGAAGGCAGTGACACTGCTCATAATGGAGAGAAAGAAGGTCAGATATCTGATGTTCAAAAGGATGATGATCAGAATGAAGACATCCATCCTTATGAGGGTGTGGAGGCTGCTGAAGTTTAGAATCATGTTGTTCTTGACCCTCCACAAGAAGATCTCTTATATATCATGCATCAACCAAGAGTCCTTTGAACAGATACTCACTTCCACTACAAAGTTGATTAAAAGCCCATTCCAACTAAGTTATAGCTATTGTAAAATTCCATGAAGGACTACATGGAAAAACTTTTATATTTTGAAAAATGGGTCACTATGAATGTATCAAGCTCCTCCATTTGAAGATCAAGAATGCTTTCATGTATATCCATGTGAATTAAATAATTTATGTGTGTCAACCACATAGATTTATTTAAAATCATTCTAAGCCTGGGCTTAAGAGAAAAAAATGGTCACTGTGCCATTCAAAAAGGTTCAGAAGAAACATCTTCTGACTATGAAATCCTATGTGTGACATCATACTTGGAGGGATCAATGAGAAGATATGAAGATCCTTACACAATAAGGTAAAATGAGAAGTCAAAGATAAAGAGCATCGCTATAAGTTGCAAAGGCTCATGAAGATTCTGCAAAAATGGTTATGAACTCAAACCTCAACTTTAGAAGCTGAACTTAAATTAGTTCTAATACTCATAAATGGTATGGATAGGTTCAATACTCAATGAGATACCCTACAAACTTAACATCTCTTGAATATTTACTTGTTTGATGAGGGTTGGGTGCTAAGAATATAGTTTATCTTTTGATAAATGTGATGCTTCTCTCATTGCTATTTTTGCGAATTAGCTTGTATGTGAATATGCTATTTTAACAAGTTTCTAAAAGTGCATATTCATATAGCTTGGTTTTGATCCAAAAAGAAGGAAAAGGTTTTGAAAACGTTATGGTGGGTTCATTCTCCTTGAGCAACTAAAACTTCATTGGTTTTCAAGACTTGTTTGTCGAAAGCTTATTCAAGGGTGTTTCTATTTGTTGCATAAACACAACCCTTTGTTACACACATTCTTATTCTAGTGAGAGAAGTGAAAACAATAGGAATACCCACAATAACCAAGAAGGGGGTGAATTGGTTGAAACTTGGTCTTTTCAAATTTATTTATCAAATCAGAGTTAAGGACCTTAATCACTTTAAAAACCAAGAATGCTTTTACTCAATCAAATTACTCAGCTCAAGAAACCAATAGCTCAAAATAGGACTTGTTGGTAATGATAATGAAACCAAGAACAAATGAATAAGATGACTTGTAGAGATAGAGATAAAGAAAATCAACACGAGCAATTTATACTGGTTCACTTCACAACAGAAGCTACATCCAGTTTCTTCTAATCAACACTAGATTAGAGTTCCACTATTATAAATTTTTGTTCTTACAAGCTTCAAGAACCCACTTACAATAGCATCAAATAACAGAAATTCCAAAACAAAATTACAATAAAAAAATTATGGAGAGATACAACCTGATGATCCAATCAATGTGAATGCATATGAATTACCAATCAAGGTTGAATAGCAGAAAACAGAATTTCAGAACATACTCTCCATCAAACTCTTGAAGTTTCTTGCCCAAAAATCATTCAATAGCTCATGATGATTAAAGAGTGGGACAAGAAGTTAGAAAACCCAGAAAATCACTTTCAAACTCTTAGAAGGCTTGTGTATGCTCAGAAAATACGAAGTGTTCAAGTTAGAAAACAAGCCAAGTCTTCCTTTTATTTATAACAGAATTTTGTAACAACCTGTAATCGATTACACGTGCCAAATAATCGATTAAAACGCATATGTAATCGATTAAATTGTCACTTAATCGATTAAAGTGTTCAAGGCACATTCTGGGTTTCAACAACGAACAAATAATCGATTAAATTGAGCTGTAATAGATTAAATCAGAAAAGTTCAGTTTCAGAAAATAGCCTTATAATCGATTACAAATAATGGTAATCGATTAAAGCAGCAAAGCAGGCTTTTTCAAATGGCCTATGTAATCGATTACAAATGATGGTAATCGATTATCACAGCAAGGCATAAAATACATTTTACACTATGTAATCGACTACAACAAGTGTGTAATAGATTAAAACATTCACCAAAGCTTTCTAGTTTCAAATACAAGCCAAATAATCGATTAATCTGATAGGTAATCGATTAAAATGTTCATAAAAGCTTTTCCAGTTTGAAACATGAACTGGATAATCGATTAAAATGCTATGTAATCGATAAAAACAGTAAAATTATATTTTCCAAAAACATTACTCAATTAAATCCTTTTTTAAATAGTTAGTAGCTTTGATGTTTTAATGAAAATCATTTAAGCATGTTAATGAGTATGTGAATGCAATGCAAGGATCAAAAAGTTGTCTTCTCCTACACTTCATTTGAATTACAATCTTCAAGGCATGTGAAAAGCTCAAAACTATCTTCTCAGTCATAGGCTTCATTCTTCATGTTGCTCCCCCTTTATCCAACAATCTCCCCCATTTTGGCTTTGAACATGCCAAATATTTGATTGACCATGTGTTAGATTTTGAAGTTCTTTGAGGGATGAAAAGTAGAAGACTTTGAACTTTTGCAAACCTGAAAACAAATCAGCCTCTTTGCCAAGAACAAGTGTTAAGAGATATGCTTGCATAAACATTAATCATTAACTTGCATTAGTTGCTTCCTTAGACTTAATTTTGCTCCCCCCTAATTAGATAATTCATTAGTTTTTGATTTATGCAAAACTTAGCAGAAAAACAGAGCACAACAGAGTATGATATATCAATCAATATTTCTCCCCCTATTTGGCTTATCAAAGACAAAAATATAGCACAACAAATAATGAGAAGGAGAAACATAGAAACTTCATTAATCAATGGGGAGGAATAGTACATTAATAAAAAAAATAAAAGAAAACAGATGAAATGCAAAAAGAGGAAATACAAGAAACTTAAAGAAACTAGAAAGAAAAACATAGAAATCCTAAAAAGATTCAGAACCATCAAACATAAGCTTAGTTTCTATGTTTTCTAGCCTAGATTATCTCCTCTATTGTTGAATTGGTCTCAGCCCTGTGCTCATGATGTAGGGACAATAGGCCATCCATCTTTTGAATCATAAGAGATTCAAATGGATTGTAAGATGGTTGAGCAGGGCCTTCTTCTTCAGCATCTTCATCAACTTCCTCTTCAATTCCAGCAACAGCAGCAGGGACTTGTTGGCCAACCATTTTCCATCCTTGAGGAGTTTTGACCATCCCTAGCTTTGTGAGATGTTTCTCCTTGATGAGGCTGTTGCTAGATTTAGTGTTGTCAACAACCTCATTAGAGACATCTATATTGAAATAATCAATAAACCTGGAAACAAGAACGGCATAAGGAAAGGGGTAATTCATTAACCTCTTGGACTTAAGCATTATCTCCTCAAGAATAAGAATCCAATTTATCTGAATTGAATTCTTTAGACCATACACAAGTTGCAGATCATCATCAGTGGCTTGGGCATGGTTGGTGGCTTTAGGAGTGAGGATGTAAGTGATTATGTAGTGGAGGAGTCTGTCTTCATGGGTCATAGGGCCAATGCTGAGCCTAAGCTTCAACCTCATTTGGGGATCAATAAGCATCCCCCTATAGGTCTCAACCCTATTGTATCCCCCAGCCTCTTCTTCAAATTTCCTTTCCTATTCAAAGGAAATTCCAGCCACTGCTTCCCATACTTCTGGAGTTATTTCCATGGCAACTCCATTCACTTGGGACAGAAGAGTCCCATCCATGGAACCCTTAGCACAAGTGTAGAACACCTTTACTAACTCAGGGTAAAATGTACCCTTCAAGAAAAGCAAGGAATTGAAAACCTTCCCTAATGAACCAGTCAAGTTCAAGGTGTTTGGGAGAACAAATTAATTTAGTGGCATTGAATTGAAGGTAGGTCATCTTGTCTCTCTCAGCAGGAAACCAGTGATCTAACCTATTGAAAACAGGGTTAGAGGTTTCACCGACCTTTCTTTTGGAGGTTTTGACTCTCTTAGAGGTAGACAGGGCTAAAAGGAAATGAGAGACTTTCTAGGCAGAGTTTCTAAACTCAGAGGGAGGAAGAACACAATAGTGTTTTAAGAAAGAAGAAGAAGTTTGGTGTGATTTCTTCGTTCAATAATGGGTTGTATTTATAGAAGTTTTTAGGCTCCAAAGATTCAAAATTTGAAATTAGCAATAGTTAATACGAACTAACCCACTACCATTAAGGCACAGAAGATTCAAATTTGAATTAAGTGGCAGTTAGGCAATTTCAATTTCCAAGAAAATCTGACAGATTCTGTGGTAACTTCATAAATAATCAATTATTTCCTTCTATAATCGAGTAATTCGTAGGCAAAATCAGTTTCTGCAGAAGCTGTAATCGATTAATTCGTAATGTAATCGATTATTTCAGTGAAAACCAGTTAAGGAAGATGAAGTGTAATCGATTATTTTCTTTATGTAATCGATTATTACAGAGAGTTTTGAAATACAAAATCAATTTGAAGCTTGTGTAATCGATTAATTCGATCTGTAATCGATTATTCCAGAGGAATTTGAATTTTTAAAACAGATTCTCAGTAATTTAATCGATTACTATTTACTATAATCGATTATTCTAGTGAATTTAAATTTTGTAAAAGGATTTTTACATTGAGTAATCGATTAATACGTGGCTTAATCGATTATTACAGAGAAATTCATTTTCTGAAAATATTTTTCTATGAAGTATAATCAATTATTTTGCTTGTGTAATCGATTACATAAGCACAAATTTCACTCTAAGTCATGTTTTAAGTTCTTTTAATCGATTATTAAAGTGAAAATATCATAATGAACAGTGATTTATGCAGCACAACTTGGAAATTGAAAGCACATTTGATGATGGAACAAATATAAAGCTATTTCACATAGATAAGCACACAACAATCATGCTAATGAAGATTAGATTCATCCAAGATACCTAGCATGTTTCTAAGAGCATAGAATCTATCTCTAGCCAAAGGTTTAGTGAATATATTAGCTAATTGATTATGAGTATCAATGAAATCAATTTGGATATTACCTTTTTGGATGTGATCTCTTAGGAAATGATGCCTTATCTCAATGTGTTTGGTCCTTGAGTGCATTATTGGATTCTTTGAGATGTTGATAGCACTTGTGCTGTCACATAGCAGAGGTATTTCTTTTAATTCTACATCAAAATCTTGTAATTGTTGCTTTAGCCATAAACTTTGAACACAACAACTTCCAGCTGAGATGTATTCAGCTTCAGCTGTTGATAATGCAACACAAGATTGTTTCTTGCAATGCCATGAGATCAATGAACTTCCTAGTAGATGACAAGTTCCACTAGTGCTTTTTCTATCCAACTTGCATCCTGCAAAGTCAGAATTAGAATAACCAACAATAATAATTAATGCACCTTTAGGATACCAAAGACCAATTTTTGGTGTTGACTTGAGATATTTGAAGATTCTTTTGACTATTGTAAGGTGTGATCTTTAGGATTTGCTTGATATCTTGCACACAAGCACACACTTATCATAATGTCTGGTCTACTAGCTGTCAAATATAATAAGGATCCAATCATTCCTCTAAATTTGACTCATCAACCTTCTTTCCTTTTTCATCTGAATCAAGATAGGTTGATGTTGCCATTGGAGTTGCAGCATCTTTGTTTTTATCCATTTCACAAACTTTTTGATCACTTCAAGGCAATACTTGGCTTGATTTAGAAATTTTTCATTCTTCATTTGCTTCACTTGAAGTCTAAGAAAGAAAGTTAATTCTCCCATCATTGACATTTCAAATTCATTCTGCATAGAGATAGGAAATTCTTTGCACAACAATTGATTAGTTGAACCAAAAATTATATCATCAACATATACTTGAACCAATAAGATATCATTCTTTTGCCTTTTGATGAACAAGGTTTTATCAACATGTCCTCTCGTGAAAGATTGTTCAATCAGAAATTTACTTAATCTTTCATACCAAGATCATGGAGCTTGTTTTAAACCATAAAGAGCCTTTTTAAGTTTAAACACATGGTTTGGATGTTTGAAATTAGTAAAACCAAGAGGTTGCTCCACATATATATCTTCCTCAATATAACCATTTAAGAAAGCACTTTTAACATCCATTTGAAAAAGTTTAAAATCCATTAAACATGCATATGCAAGAAATGACCTAATGGCTTCCAATCTTGCAACTAGAGTTTAGGTTTCCTCATAGTCAATGCCTTCTTCTTGGTTGTAACCTTTTGTAACCAATCTAGCTTTGTTTCTAACTATGATTCCACTCTCATCAAGTTTGTTTCTAAAAACCCATTTTTAGTACCAATAGGTTTGAGAGAAGAAGGTCTAGGAACAAGTTCCCAAACTTCATTTCTCTTAAACTGATTTACTTCATCATGCATGGCATGCATCCAATGTTCATCAATTAAGGTTTGATCAATATTCTTAGGTTCAATTTGAGAAACAAAAGCCATATTACAACAGAGATTTCTTAATGAAGATCTAGTAGATACTCCCTTTGATACTTCACCAATGATATTGTCAAGTGAGAGATCTCTTGTAGTTCTCCAATCTTTTGGCTCTTGGATTGGTGTTAATGGTTTTGTTTCAGCACTTGGTTCATCTTTTTCTTTATTCATTGAATCATTGAGCTGAAAAAATTCCTCCAAAGGACTTGCATCTACATCACACTTCTTTTCCTCCTTGGAGGGATTAGATTCATCACAAATCACATGCACAGATTCTTCCGTGCACAAAGTTCTTTTATAGAAAACTCTATATGCTTTACTATGTAATGAATATCCAAGGAAAATGGCTTCATCAGCTTTTGCATCAAATTTTCCAAGTGATTCTTTACCATTATTTAAAACAAAACACTTGTAGCCAAATGTTCTCAAATGAGAAATGTTTGGTTTTCCACCTTTGTATAGTTCATAAGGGGTTTTCTTTAAAATAGGCCTTATTAGCAATCTATTCAAAGTGTAACAAACTGTACTTACAACATCAGCCCAAAAATATTTAGGCAAATTTGCCTCATTAAGAAGAGTTCTTGCACCTTCTTCAAGGGATCTATTTTTCCTCTCCACAACACCATTTTGTTGAGGTGCTCTTGGAGCTGAAAAATTGTGGTTAATTCCATTTTCTTCACAGAATTTTTCAAAATTTTCATTTTGGAATTCTCCACCATGATCACTTCTTATTGAGATAATTTTGCTTCCCTTTTCATTTTGAGCAAGTTTGGCCAATTTTCTAAAAGCATTGAAGGCATCACTCTTGGATTTCAAAAATAGAGTCCATGTGAATCTAGAGTAATCATCTACAATGACAAGCCCATAGTAATTACCTCCTAAATTCATAGTTCTAAAAGGACCAAACAAATCCATGTGAAGTAATTCAAGGGGTCTTCAGGTGGAAACACTGTTTTTACTTTGAAAAGAATTCTTAGTTTGTTCCCCTTTTGACAAGCATCACATAATTTGTCCTTTTCAAACTTGAGTTTGGATAAGCCAATGACTAAATCCTTTTTAATTAGCTTGTCCATATGATGCATGTTAATGTGACTTGCCTTTCTATGCCATAGCCAAGATTCATCAATTTTGCTTATTAGGCAAGAAGTGTTGTGAAAGAATGCATGATCTATGGAGAGTAAATAAATATTACCTTTTCTTTTACTTATGTGAATCACCTCACCACTTTGTCCATCATATATCATGCAGCAATTGTCTTGAATGACACTTTGAACCCTTTATCACAGAGTTGGCTTATACTTAGGAGATTGTGCTTTAACCCTTCCACATAAAGAACATTTATGATTTTGATTTTGAAGCTATCTCCTATGTTGACAAATCCTCCATCTTTAAGAGTCAAATTTGTGAGCATTGACATGTCACCAGTCATATGTCTAGAGCATCCATTATCAAGATACCATAATAAAGATCTAGCTCTTAGACATACCTACAAAATTCAAATCAATTTATAGAGGAAGATACCCAATTGAGATTGGGTCCATAAGGGTTAGCTACTTTCTTCTTCTTTTGCACCCAAATACAATCCCCATTAGGCACATAGAATCTCCTAGCATAGCATTTATATGATGTATGTCCTTTCATCATACAATAGTTGCATGTTACAGATTTTGATGAATTTCTCAAGTAAGCATTTTGATTGATCTTTGAGTTATTGAACTTCTTTTGATTCTTCTGTTTTGGTGGTACAAATACAGTTTTGCCAAAAGATTTTAAGCCTTGTTTGTAACCCAAACCAGAAGTATCTCCAACATATTTCTGCACACTCAACATTTCAGCCAAGTTGCATGTACCTTTGTAAAGCTTTCTCAAAAGAACAATTAAATCACTATTCTTGGATAAGGTAACATGTATTTTTCTCCTTGACTTCTTTTGTAATCATCAAAATCCTTTTGCAACAAATTGTATTTGTCAACATTAGTAGAAGAAGTACATACACATCCATTCATTTTGTAACTTGAAACAAGTTTTTCATTTTCTTCTTTCAAGTTGCAAATTTCAGTTTGCAATTCTGTAATTTTTGCAACATGCCATCTAAGATTTCCTTTGAGCTTATTATTGGATTTTGCAAGCTTTTGGGCCTCTTCATGCATTTCTTGAAAAGCATCAATAACTTGATCAACTTTAGAATTTACCTCAGATCCAACAATTGAGAGATCATCATCATCTTCATTGATTGTGGAAGTGAGGCACATATTTGCTTCTTTATTTTCAGTTGATGATTCAGAAGTTGTTGACTCATTATCTTCCCAAGCTATGTAAGCTCTCTTAGACTTTCCTTCCTTCTTCATCTTATTTTCACCTTGTTACTTTTTCAAAAAGATAGAGCATTTAGATTTGATGTGTCCAGGCTTTCCACATTCAAAGCAAGTGAAGTTGCTGTCACTTCTTTTGTTGTTGTTCTTTGTGAACGTTCTGTTCTTGTTTCTTCTCAAGAACTTGCTGAACTTTTTGACAATAAAATTCATGTTGTCCTCTTCATCTTCTTCACTAGAGTTTTCCTCTTTTTCAACCTTTGAGGATTCAGCTTTCAAGGCTATGCTTTTGTGTTTCTTCTCTACATATTCTACATTGGTTAGTTGTGACATTTCAAGTTCATACTCAAGAAGCTTACCAAATAGTGCAGCCATAGACATTTTGGGTAGATCTTTTGATTCCTTGATTGCTGTCACCTTTGGTTGTCATGGTCTTGTGAGACACTTCAAGATTTTGATGTTTAACTCTTCAGCATCAAAGATCTTTCCAAGACCAAGAAGATGATTAACTATATGAGTGAATCTTGTATGAAGCTGAGAAATGCTTTCAGTTGTGTTCATCTTGAACATCTCATATGATGTGTTGCAAACACATCTTAGTTTTAGGCTAGTTGTAGGTTATAATTTAGTTAAATAAGTTAGGAATTAGAATATAATTAGTTAGTTTATCATTATAATCGTTTTCAATCTTAATTCATTACCATTTGAGCATTTTCAGGTCAAAAAGAGGAAGATCAAGGCAAAAGAAAGAAGAAAACTAAGTTCAAGGTTCCGCGCGGGTCGCGCTAGATCCTGCGCGGGTCGCTTCACTTGCAAATTAACAGACCTCAAACTCGAACAAGCCGCGCTAGTCGTTCCGGACTCCGCGCGGTTAGCGCCAGTCATTCGAAGACACCACACATTTAGCGTGGAGTACCACGCGATCAGCGCCAGAGATTCGAACATGCCGCGCGGTTAGCGCGGGACTTCGCGAGGGTCGCACCAGAGAGATTCTGTTTCCTGAATTAAAAGATCTGTTTCTAAATTGGGCATTGTTTTAGGCTTTGTTTCTATAATTAAAGCACTCTATAAATACAAGGCCTCTGGGAACTGAAAGGAGATACTAGACACCATCCAATACACTCTCTCTATTATTCTAAACCTCTGGAATTCAAGAATCAAGGCTAGGGTTTCAGCACAGTTATGTATTATTCAACAGCTTTGGTGTTTTTGAGGCCTATGGCAGGCTAAAGCTTGTATTGTGGGAAGGCCATGAACTGATGCGAAGTCCTCTGTAATTTGACTGGTATTGAATAATAATGTTTTGATTGTTTTATTCTATTTTGCACTTATTTCTATTCTTATTTGGAATTGATCACTTCAATTAAGTATCTAGGGTTAGGATTCGCAATGGGGACGTTGGGATTCTAATTTCTGACCTGTTTAGAATAACAGTTGTTCATCACCTAGGGATAGGGATGCGTAGCTGCAGAAATTATAATATGGTCTTTTAAATGATTAAACTGATAGATTTTACTAAGGAATTAGGTTTTCAATTCAGGTTAAAGGGTTAATTCACTAAGGGATTAGGGATTAACTAATCTAGAAAAGACTTATTCTCTGAACAATTATAACAAGAAACCCATATGATATATTCTCTAAATGCTTAGTTTGACAGAATCGCTAAGCGATTAGGGTTCTCGATTGAATTAAAGAGCTAAATCGCTAGTTATCTAGGATTTACGAATTTAGGAGAGATTTATCATTTGTGTAAATTAAACTAATAAACCAGTCAAGTGAAAGAGGAGGAATCAGAGGGGATTGCGCCTGACCACAATTGTTTCTCCATTGGTAGCAACTCTCTTTAGTTTACTGCATCTTTAATTTCTATTTTTACTCAACAACCAATCAATCAACAACTTCTTTCAACATTTTCTGTTTTACTTTCAATCACATTGATTCCTCATTACTGTGAATTTCACTCCAATCCCTGTGGAGAACGATACTCACTTACCTATTTTATTACTTGAAACAATCGATGCACTTGCCGTGGTGCGAGCTTATTAAATCGCTAACAAGTTTTTGGCACCGTTGCCAGGGATTGGTTAACAGATTTTACAGTAATTTTAATCTTGTGATTGGAATTTTTGTTACTAATCGCTTCTCTTAGTTTTATGCGAAGTTCAGTTAGTTCTGAGGATTTACAATTTGACCCAGAAATAGAAAGAACAATCCGAAGGAGACTAGCTAGACAAAGAAGGAGAGAAGCTGAAAAATTTGACTTTGATTCACTTCCTGAATTAGAGTCAGAAGAAGAAATGGCTGAAGAACAACCTAACCAGCCAAGACGGAGACCGGAAGATGAACTAATGGAGGATATTCTGGCTCCTATGTTCACAAGACCCAACTCCAGTATTGTGAGGCCACCAATACAAGCTAATCATTTTGATATAAATCCCTCATTGATAGCATTGGTAGAACGCAGTCAGTTTGGAGGGGAGGACTTTGAAGACCAACATGACTTCATTGACAGATTTCTCAGAATCTGTGACACTATCAGACACCAAGGGGTCTCAGATGATGCAGTGAGATTAAGCCTATTTCCCTTTGTTGTTAAAGGGAATGCATTGAGATGGCTGAATAGACAAACATCAAATAGCATCTCAACTTGGGAAGACTTAGTCTCAAGATTCTTTGCTGAATACTTTTCCATGGATAAATATAACCGGTTGGTGAATGAAATCACCAATTTCACTCAGAATGGAAGAGAATCCCCTTTGTGTTGCGTGGAATAGATTCCAAGAGTTGATTAGGAGGTGTCCACAATATGATATGCCTGTAGGTAAGCAGGTACGTATATTCTTTAATGGTATGACTCCTGACACTCGTATGATTCTTAATGTTGCAGCAAGGGGTACTATAAGGTTTATGAGTCACTATTTACCTTTATTTTCTCACCTTTCTGTACTCATTTTAATCCCTGATTTGTGTTTAATTGTTTATATTCCGCACTGTTTCTCAATTAGGATTTAATTGGACCAATAATTCAGATTTTAACTAATTTGGATTTTTTTTAGTTTAATTATTCCAATTTTTATTTTCAGGGCAGTTTAATAATTAAATGGGCTTGGAATTAATTCATGGACTTGAAGATTGGGATGTCGCGTCAGCATTATTTTCCACATCAGCATTTTATTTTCGTTTTATTTTATTTTCGTTTTTTTTTGGGCCAAAATTGTTAGGAAAGGCCCATTTTCGTTTAGGTCAGACACTAGTATTTATAGAATACTGTGCCCATGCAAAACAGAAGAGAATACACGTTCAGTTTCTCTTTAGGGTTTTCGTTTCCGTTTCTGTTGATTTTTCTCTTTAGGGTTTTCGTTTTCGTTTGGATTTTCTGTTTCGTAATACTGTTTCGTTCTCGTTTCCGTTTCTATCAATCTCGGTACTTATTTTGTTCTGTTTCAAGTGTTTAATTTCATTTTCTGCTTTCAGTATTTTGGTTTTCGTTTAGGTTAAATTTTGTTTTTGCATTTAAAGTTCGTTTCTCTTCTAATTTTGTTTAATGTTCAGCTACTATTCAATTCATGTTTCTGTTGCAATTTTCGAATTAATGGAAGGCTAAATCTTAGGGTTGGACCCTAGGACAGATTGTAAACCTTTAATGGAGGTTCTCTGTACTTATAATTTTCTGTACTGCTTGGTTCTTCCTGTTGGGTCTCTGTTCTGTATCTTTTCGAATTAGAGTGAGTTGGTTGATTCAGTATTCTTAGGTTGCTTAATCCTGAGAGATTTGGCCTGACGAGGTTCGCGTTTGCTTAATTCGTGTAGGAAGTTTTAGGTTAATCTTCGCTTAGTAGATTAATCTGGACTACCAAGGATTAAGTTGGGATAGATTATCTTTCGTGAACCGAGGATATTAGAGGCGCAATCTGTTCAAAGGTCTGACTTGTTTAATCACTGCAATTAATTGGTATTTCTGTTTTATTTTATATACTTCTGCGTTCTGTTAAAAACCCCCCATTACACGTTTAATCCCTACAACAGACAATTGATCCTTGAGAGACGACCTAGGAGTCACTTCCTAGTACTGCATTTAATTGTATTAATTTGACTGAGTACGACCTCAATCAAAGGTCCAAAACAGCAGCTCAGACATATGAGCTCATTAATTCTTTGGCTCAGAATGAAAATGAAAGCATAGCACATCAGCCAAAGAGAGAACCAATTCAGTTGTCCACTAATGATGCTATGCTTGCAGAGCAGAAAATTTTGGCACAACAACTAGCCAAATTGACTGAAAAGATTGATAGATTGCAAGTTTCTGCAGCACAAGTGGCAGCTAGCCAACCACATGTTATCTGTGAGTACTGCCAAGGTGAGCATGAGTCTAATGTTTGCCCTATTCTTGTTGGAGCTGACCCTGTGCAGGTTAATGGCGTGTGGAATGAGCAGAGGCAGCAGCAGCCTTATCAGAGAAATTAAAGCAATTTTGCTCCGGGAAACAACTATCAAAGGAAATTTCAAGGAGGTGGCTTAGACTACAAGTCCAATAACTACTTGCGGCCCCCTCCTATTCCCAACAAAGAGCCCTCTGAACTTGAAAAGGTAGTGTTGCAACTGTCAAAAACAACATCAGAATTTATAGCTGAAACAAGAGCTCACAGAACCAACCAAGATGCTTCCATTAGAAATCTGGAAAACCAGATTGGTCAACTTGCGAAGCAGTTGGCTGAGAGACCACAAGGCCAGTTTCCAAGTGATACAATTGTAAACCCAAGGGAACATGCCAAGGCCATCACAACCAGAAGTGGTAAGGTATTGACTACACCAGAAAGGCCTGAGGCAAGCAAAAAGGAAGCTGAGAAGAAAAATGCAGCAGCTGAACCAAAAGAAAAAGCTGCAGAAAAGTTGGATGAACAGAATTCTGCACCTCAACCAAAGAAGTGGGACTTTTCTCGCTTTGAGAAGCCCCCATATCCGGTGCAAACCAAACAACAATTGCTGAAGCAGCAATTTGCCAGGTTCTTAGACATGTTTAAGAAGTTGCACATTAATATACCATTTGTTGAGGCATTAGCTAATATGCCTAACTATGCAAAATTCATGAAAGAACTTCTATCTAAGAAGCATAAGCTGCAAGATTGTGAAACCATAGCACTCACTGAGGAGTGCAGTGCAATAATTCAAAGGAAACTTCCTCCTAAATTGAAGGATCCTGGAAGTTTTAACATCCCTATAGCCATAGGAAACATAAATGTAGGGAGAGCACTTTGTGACTTAGGGGCTAGTATAAATTTAATGCCATTATCTATGTGTAAGTCTCTAGGCATATCTGAATTAAAGCCAACTAGAGTGTCCTTACAACTAGCAGATCGGTCTTTGAGAAAACCCTCCAGGGTAATTGAGGATGTTTTAGTGAAGGTAGATAAATTTATATTCCCCGCAGATTTTATTGTGTTGGACATGGAGGGAGAAAGTGAAATCCCTTTACTATTAGGAAGGTTTTTCTTGGCCACTGCTAGAGCTTTAATAGATGTTGAACAAGGAAAACTTGAGCTGAGATTAAATGATGAATCTGTTGTATTCAATGTGTTTGATGCCATAAAACATCCAGCTGATGAACATGATTGTTTTAGGCTAGATGTGTTGGATAGTGTTATTTGTGCAGGCATAGAAACAAGTATTGCAGCAGCTGGAAAGGAAAAAGATGCAAGAATTGCAACGGCAGTTAATTATGCAGCAGAATATTCTGCAGAAGAAAATTCAGCAGTAGCAAAACATTTAGCTAGAAGTGCAGCAACAGACCAGACAGCACCAAAGAATGCAGCAAAACCAGCAAGTGCAGCAGATGAGACTGCTACAGAATTTCAACATGCAGCAACAGTATTTGCTGCAGAATCCAGCAATGCAGAATTTGCTGCAGAACACGCAGCTGAACCGGTGCTAGAAAAGCTGGAGCAAAAGGAAGATGACATCCCAACCGGAGCACCTAAGGTTGAGCTGAAGGAATTGCCTGAACATCTGAAGTATGTCTTCCTAGGTGAGAATGAAACATATCCAGTCATAATCAACAAAGGGCTGGAATGGTTTGAGGAAGAAAAATTGCTCAAAGTACTTAAGGAGCACAAGTCAGCTATTGCTTGGTCTATTTCAGACCTCAAAGGTATAAATCCCTCCTTTTGTACTCATAAAATTCTAATGGAAAGTGATGTTAAACCGGTAAGGCAGCCACAAAGAAGGCTCAATCCCACAATGAAAGAAGTGGTAAGAAAAGAGGTTGTTAAGCTTTTAGATGCAGGTATGATTTATCCAATTTCAGACACACCTTGCGTAAGTCCAATTCAAACCGTTCCAAAGAAGGGAGGCATGACGGTCATTCAAAATGACAACAATGACTTGATTCCCTCAAGAACCATCACGGGCTGGAGAATGTGTGTTGATTACCGAAGGCTTAATGATGCAACTAGAAAAGACCATTTTCCACTTCCATTGATGGACCAAATGCTTGAACGCTTGGCTGGCCATGACTACTATTGCTTCCTTGATGGTTACTCTGGGTATAACCAAATCCCAGTGGCACCGGAAGACCAAGAGAAGACAGCCTTCACATGTCCATTTGGGGTGTTCGCTTACAGAAGAATGCCATTTGGGTTGTGTAATGCACCTGCAACTTTCCAGAGATGCATGCTTTCAATTTTCTCTGACATGGTAGAAAGAGGGCTTGAGGTATTTATGGATGATTTTTCTGTTTTTGGCCCTTGCTATAATTCTTGCTTAACTAATTTAGCTAAAGTTCTAAAAAGATGTCAAGAGACTAATTTAGTATTGAACTGGGAAAAATGCCATTTCATGGTAAGGGAAGGCATAGTGCTAGGCCACAAAATATCGGAAATGGGAATTGAGGTAGATAGAGCTAAATTGTTATTAATTGAAAAATTATCTCCTCCTATTAATGTGAGTGGTGTTCACAGCTTCTTAGGCCATGCAGGTTTTTACCGAAGATTCATCAAGGATTTCTCAAAGATCTCAAAGCCACTAAGCCAATTGCTGGAGAAAGACACTGAGTTCACATTTGATGATGCTTGTCTCAGTGCATTCAACACTTTAAAGCACAAACTCACCACCGCACCTGTTTTGATTGCTCCGGATTGGAGTTTACCTTTTGAATTAATGTGTGATGCTAGTGATTATGCAGTAGGTGCAGTTTTAGGATAGCGGAAAGAAAAATGTTTGCATGTTATTTATTATGCTAGTAAGATCTTAAATGAGGCACAAGTGAATTATGCCACAACTGAAAAAGAGATGCTAGTTGTTGTTTATGCCCTTGATAAATTTAGATCATACTTAGTAGGGTCAAAAGTAATTGTTTATACTGACCATGCAGCCCTGAAATTTCTGCTACACAAGCAAGATGCAAAGCCACGCTTGCTGCGTTGGATGTTATTGCTGCAGGAATTTGATCTTGAAATTAGAGACAAGGCTGGAGTGGAGAATAAAGTTGCAGACCACCTGTCTAGGATTCAGGAGATGGACTTGCAAGATGGACCAGAGATTGAAATCAATGAGTCTTTCCCGGATGAGCAAGTGCTTGTTGTGCAAATCAGTCCATGTTATTACAAACCTGCTGGAATTATACCTGAAGAATTAAATTGGCAGCAGAGGAAGAAATTTCTGCATGATTCAAGACGGTATTTCTGGGATAACCCTTACTTATATTTTCAATGCACTAACAATGTTATCCGCAGATGTGTAACTGAAAGTGACGTGCCGGATATTCTGTGGCACTGTCATTCCTCTAATTATGGAGGACATTTTGGAGCAAATCGGACTGCACACAAAGTGCTGCAATGTGGCTACTACTGGCCAACATTATTCAGAGATTCCAAAAACTTTGTGATGCAATGTGATAATTGTCAAAGGACAGGCAATATTTCTCGCAGAGATGAGATGCCACTCAACAACATCCAAGAAGTTGAGCTGTTCGATGTATGGGGCATTGACTTCATGGGACCGTTCCCTAAGTCATTCTCCAACCAATACATCTTAGTTGCTGTAGATTATGTCTCCAAGTGGGTTGAGGCAACTGCTTTACCCACCAATGATGCCAAGGTGGTGGTCTCATTCTTAAGGAAGAACATTTTCACCAGATTTGGGGTGCCAAGAGCCATCATAAGTGATGGAGGAACTCACTTTTGTAACAAGCAATTTGACAGCTTGTTAGCAAAGTATGGAGTCAAGCACAAAGTAGCAACCCCTTATCACCCTCAAACAAGTGGCCAAGTAGAGATTTCCAATCGTGAATTGAAGCGAATACTTGAGAAAACTGTTGGAACATCAAGAAAGGACTGGTCTAGGAAGCTAGATGATGCTTTGTGGGCATACCGGACTGCATTTAAGACTCCAATAGGTATGTCTCCCTTTCAGCTTGTTTATGGTAAGGCTTGTCATCTCCCCATTGAACTTGAACATAAAGCTATCTGGGCAACCAAGGTTTTAAATTTTGAACTAACAAAAGCTAATGAAAAGAGGTTGTTTCAGTTGAATGAATTAGATGAGTTCAGGTTAGCTGCATATGAGAATGCCAAGATATACAAAGAAAAGACAAAGAAATGGCATGATAACCAAATCCGACCCAAGGAGTTTGTTCCTGGCCAACAAGTGCTGCTCTATAATTCTCGTCTGCGACTCTTTCCAGGTAAGCTGAAGTCCCGTTGGTCTGGACCATTCTTGGTACGAGAGGTTTATCCCTATGGCACAGTGGCAATCTCAACCTTGGATAGTGACCGAGCTTTCAAGGTAAATGGTTATCGACTGAAACATTATTTTGGGGGAGAAGTGGACAAAAATTCAAGTTCTGTTCCACTCAACGCCACTGAAATTTAAATGGAAGTAAGAGTCTAGCTTAAGACGTTAAACGAGCACCATTTTAATGTATATAATTGCTATTTAAGTTCTGTCTAAGAACTGGATAGCATTAGGTTTAGATTTCTGCAGTAGTTGTTTTAGAATTCTGCATAAATAGTTAGGTAGGCCAATTCCTTTGATAACAGTAGTTTCAATTCTTGCATAAATCATTACTTGATAGTCTCAATAGTAGTATTCAATTTAGAACTGGATAGCATTATAGATCCTACTGTATATACATGATAAATCTCATGCATCATTAAAATAGTGTCATTCTTTTATAGATTTTGATAGCCTTAGCATTAGATTAATTTTGTTCAATTACAGTCATTTTATTAAGCTTGTTAACCTTAGTTAGGGGTAGTAAATAAAAATCAAAATTAAAAAGAAGAGGAAACCATTTACTTCCTTGTCAGAAGGTGCTTGTATAACATGATTGAATTTTGTCGAGTATTGTCATGAATTAAATCTGGAATTGTTGAGTCCCATCTGATGCTTGTAATCAAACTGAATTAATCCTTGTATTATACATGGATCCTTTTGTGCTGAAATGTGAATTACTTGACCTGATATTGGTGCTATAAGTGTTTTACATTGATGATACTGAACTGTTTAAGTATAATTTTGTAATGCTCAACAGTCTTGATCTGGGAATCCCAAGTGATAATCCATGTTGGAATATGTTGTTCGTGGTATGTTAGGGTTTTTCTACCACGGCAAGCGTACCGTTGTATCGTTGTAAGTTTCAAATTTATAAAAGATCGTCTCCACAGGGATTTGGGTTTACGTCGGTTGTTTAATTTAACAGTTTAGTAGTTATGTACAGATAAGAAAGAGCGAAGATTCATTTGTTGTTTGCGGAAAATGTAAAACAAAGATAACGAAAAACAAATAAACGATTACGGGAAATGAAATAAATAAACGGATACAAGTCAAGTGAGAGTAGGATTGGATTTCCTTTTACTTATCCCTTTATAATTGATTTTATCTATGCATTTTCTATTCTTGTTGATGCACACGTTTAGGTAAACTTAACTTGATTCCTCGCAATTAAGCCCTATGGATATTTTACTAAATATCGATTCCTTGCATACTTAATTAAATACCCAAGCATTAAGGTCATATTCACGTGTTTAATGTGATTGAAACATTATGCTCTATTCCTAGTAACGTAACGTAACAAGTAATTTAATTCAGTTCAAACCCTAAGATTACTTTCCAGTCTCACTTAGGAATTTAAGTTCGTGACTCTAGTGATCAAGTAGAATCAAGCATTAAGCGTAGAATTAAATTACCAACAAGAAATAGAACGATGCATAAATAATTAAAAGAGCATAGG
>PYAF01006170.1:6097-19906 GCA_007407185.1 Glycine tomentella
AATAAATAAATAAGGTTAGAAGCATATCAGATTTTTCAGAATAAAAGATGATGGACACAGTAATGGATAGAATATCTCTGATGAAAGCTTGTGTGAAATGAAACATAGCATGAACTGCATGATACATGAA
Source organism: Glycine tomentella (assembly GCA_007407185.1). NCBI lineage: Eukaryota > Viridiplantae > Streptophyta > Magnoliopsida > Fabales > Fabaceae > Glycine > Glycine tomentella. The sequence goes on from PYAF01006170.1 coordinate 6,228, forward strand.
TGGAATTGTGATTGTTGGTATGTGATATGCATGTTAAAGTTGAAATGATGCTTGAAATGAAGTCAGCAGTGATTGACTTGAGTTTAACACCTGTGAGGTTTAAGCCAAACAGTGATAAATTTTTTCTGAGAGACTCCATTTTCATAGTACTCTAGAACTTGAATTGTTTCTCTGGATGCAGGTGTGAATGACATGATTAAGGCAGTTTCTTCTTCTGAAAACCAGGGCCAAATTGACTTACCCTCAATTCTTTTCCATTTGCTACCCATTTGAGCCTGAGCCTTTCATTTCAGTTGCCCAAATCAGAGCCATACACAGTGACCAATCTCCCTGAGGCTAAAGAAAGAAAGCTAAGTCCAGTGACAATGAAAAATAGGGAGTTGTCCATCAAGGCATAGAGGAACACAAGTTGATTCCAATTGGTATGGGAAGCTAAGAGAATAAATAAATAAGTCCAGTTGGAAAACAATAAGCCTGAGAGTATCAGCTGGAAATCTGAAAAGCTGCGTTGTTTTGTTTAATTTTACTTTGCCTTAAAAAAAAATAAAAAATAAAAAATTTTCATGTTTGTTTTGAGTTACAAATTTTGTTGAATAAGAGATTGCCAGATTTAGAAGAGATGGACAAGGAATATGGGATTACCACAAGATTGGGACTTAGGAAATTGATTTGGATCTAGCCTCATTTTAGCTACTATCCCAAAATTTCCATACCCTTAGCCCAGCCAAGTTATAAGCCGGAAAAGACCTTTTGATCAGTTGTGCTTGCATCTGTTGAGAATATATTCAAACCTATGACTTGATACACTTGAGCGATGAGCGGAATAAACACATTCTGTGAGGAACACTCAAGTTACTTCTCACAATTGATAGAGTTGAAAGTGTCATTGAAACGCTTTGATGTGGAGATTGATTATACTCAGCATGATGATTCTAGGATTGTGAATTGTGGTTCAGTTTGATCATTTTTCCTTGTTTGCTCTTGAGGTTCTATCTGTTGCTGAGGATAGCAACCTTTAAATCTGGGAATTATTTGATGTGTTGCTAACACATCTTAGTTTTAGGCTAGTTTAGGTTATAAATTAATTGAATAATTAGGAATATAGACTAGAATAGGTTAGTTTGTTAATTATATTCAAATTGTATCTCATTTCATTAGCAAGTTATGATGTCAGGGCCAAAAGGAGGAGATTCAAGCCAAAGAAGAAGAAAACCAAAAAGAAGGCCTCGCGTGATTAGCGCCATGAACCGCGCGAGTAGCGTGGGATGCCAGAGCCAACCATTCAGTTCGAAGACTCCACACGATCAGCGTGGAAGTCCACGCTGCCAGCGCCACCAAGCCGAATGATCCACGCGATTAGCGCGAGAGCTCGTGCCAGTAGCACCACAAAGTCTGGAGGAAGCTTCCCATTCGTGCAAACCGCGCGATCAGTGCGGAACCCCGCGCGATCTGCGTGGCGAGGATTCTATTTCCTTATTTAAAATATTTGGCTCGAAAATGCAGAAGAAAAGAGGCTTTGTTACTTGAATTAAACCACCTTGAAAGTAAATATAAAAGAAAGGCCTCTGGACTGAAGGGGGGATCTTTTTTTACAACATTCAAAAGCTTGGAATACCATTGGAAATCACTCCTACATAGAATCAAAGCTAGGGTTTGCTGCAGAATAATGTCTTCTATGTATGCTTTGGTGTTCTTGATGACTATGTCAGGCTAAATTCTGTATTGTGGTTAGGCCAAGAACCAATGTGAACTCCTCTGTAATTTAACTGGTATTGAATGAGATTACTCTGATTGGCTTATTTTACTCTGTTTTCACTGCTATATTCTTTCTTAGAATTGGCCATTCTATTTAAGTTCTGAGAGTTAGGATTCACAATAGGGATGTTGGGATTCTAATTTCTGACATGAGTAAGATAACAATTGTTCATTGCCTAGGGATAGGGATGTGTGGTTGCAGAACTTTGTAATATATTCTTTTAAATGCTTAGCTTGATAGAAATCACTAAGGGATTAGGGTTTTGATTAGGGTTAAAGGGTTAATTCGCTAAGGGATTAGGGGTTAACTAAATTAGGAAAGATTTATTCTCTGAGTAATCAGAAGCAATCAACTTTGATAACCAGTTAAGTGAAGGAGGTAGGGATTAAAGGGGATTGCGTCCTAATCACAATTATTTCATCCATTGGTTACAACTCAATTTACTTGCAATTTTAATTCTCTTTAATTTCTGCATTTACTTAATCATTCAACTCTCAACACAACAAACAATTATTTCAAAAATCATTTCTTTTCCTTCCAATTGCTTAGACTGAAAATTATTGTGAAATCAGTATCAATCTCTGTGGATACGATACTCTACTTACCTACTCTATTACTTGAAACGAGCGGTATACTTGCCATGAAGCAACAGCAGTTACAATTCCAGAGAAAAACTATCAGAAAATGCACCAACAGACTAAATAATCAATTAAATGGTAATAATAATCGATTATTTGAACATTCAGAATACAAAAAATTACACATGATAATCGATTATCCTGTATGGTAATCGATTATTTCACACATCGTTCAAAGGTTGAAGATGACTAGTAATTGATTATTTGTTAATGTAATCGATTATATCATCATTTTGAGAATTTAATCACATATCAGGGCTTTTGTAATCGATTATCCCGACTGGTAATCGATTACTCCAGAAGTATTTAAAATTTTAAGCACACATGTAATCGATTACCAATTGGTCGTAATCAATTACTCTAGTGAAACTATTACACTGAAAAACATATTTTGCTTATCATAATCGATTATCCCGTTACGAAATCGATTACTCCAGGAGGCTTCAGATTTTCAAAACAAAGAATAATCGATTACGAGATTTCTGTAATCGATTACTGAAGCACAAATTTCATAATCAATGAGATTCTTAATGATTTTAATCGATTAACCCGAAGTGTAATCGATTATTACAGTGATTTTATTAGAAAATAGAGTATTTTACAGATCAATACGAATTTTGCACAACATAGATCATTTTTAGTGATGAAGGCAGCTATGAAGTTTAGTTTGCATGGAAAGGCATACTTAAAATAGGCTAGCATATATTTGATTCATTAAGAATACCTAGCATGTTTCTAAGTGCATAAAATTTATCTCTAGCCAATGGTTTAGTAAATATATCATCTAGTTGGTTATGGGTATCAATGAAATCAATTTTGATATTACCTTTTTTAACATGATCTCTGAGGAAATGATGCCTTATCTCAATATGCTTTATCTTTGAATGCATTATTGGATTCTTTGATATGTTAATAGCACTTGTATTGTCACATAGCAAAGGTATTTCCTTCAGTTCAACTCCAAAATCTTGCATTTGTTGCTTCAGCCATAGACTTTGTGCACAACAACTTCCAGCTGAGATATATTCAGCTTCAACAGTTGACAAAGCAACACAAGATTGTTTCTTGTAATGCCATGAGATCAAAGAACTACCAAGTAGATGACAAGTGCCACTTGTACTTTTTCTATCTAACTTGCAACCTGCAAAGTCAGAATCAAAATATCCATTAATATTAATTGAAGCACCTTTGGGATACCAAAGACCAACTTTTGGTGTAGCTGTGAGATATTTGATGATCCTTATGACTGCTGTTAGATGAGACTCTTTTGGATTTGCTTGATATCTTGCACACAAGCAAAAACTTAGCATTATATCAGGTCTACTGGCTGTCAAAGATAATAAGGATCCAATCACTCTTCTAAATTTTGACTCATCAACCTTCTTTCCATTTTCATCTGAATCTAGATATGTTGATGTTGCCATTGGAGTTGCATCATCTTTGCTTTTCTCCATTTCAAATTTCTTAATTACGTCAAGGCAATATTTGGATTGATTAAGAAATGTTCCATTCTTCATTTGCTTCACTTGAAGTCCAAGAAAGAATGTTAATTCTCCTATCATTGACATTTCAAATTCTTTCTGCATAGCTGAGGAAAATTCCTTACATAGCAAATGATTAGTTGAACAAAAAATTATATCATCAACATAAACTTGAACCAATAAGATATCATTCTCATTCCTTTTGATAAACAAGGTTTTGTCAACATGGCCCCTTGTGAAAGATTGTTCAAGCAAAAACATGCTTAGTGTTTCATACCATGATCTGGGAGCTTGCTTCCAAACCATAAAGGGCCTTTTTGAGTTTAAAAACATTGTTAGGATGCTTAAAATCAGTAAAACCAGTAGGTTGTTCAACATATATATCCTCCTCAATGTATCCATTTAAAAAGGTGCTTTTAACATCCATTTGAAAGATTTTGAAGTTCATTAAACATGCATAAGCAAGCAATAACCTGATTGCTTTCAATCTTGCAACTGGAGCATAAGTTTCTTCATAGTCTATGCTTTCTTCTTGGTTGTAACCCTTTGCAACCAATCTAGCTTTATTTCTGACTATGATTCCACTTTCATCAAGTTTGTTTCTAAAAACCCATTTTGTACCAATAGGTTTGAGAGAAGGTGGTCTAGGAACAACTTCCCAAACTTCATTTCTCTTAAACTAATTTAGTTCATTATGCATGACAATCATCCAATGTTCATCATTCAAGGCTTGATCAATGTTCTTAGGTTCAATTTGAGAAACAAAAGCCATATTACAACATAGGTTTCTTAATGAAGATCTAGTAGATACTTCCTTTGAAACTTCACCAATGATGTTGTCAAGTGATAGGTCTCTTGTTGTTCTCCAATATTTAGGCTCTTGAACAGGGGTTGATGGTTTTACTTCAGCACTTGGTTCTTCTTTTTCTTTATTTAAGGAATCATTTAGCTGAATAAATTCTTCCATTGGGCCTGCATCTACATCACACTTCTTTTCCTCTTTAGAGGGATTAGACTCATCACAAATTACATGTACATATTCTTCTATGCACTTTGTTCTTTTATTGAATACTCTATAAGTTTTACTATGTAATGAATATCCAAGGGAAATTGCTTTATCAGCCTTAGCCTCAAATTTTCCAAGTGATTCTTTCCCATTGTTCAATACAAAACACTTGCAGCTAAAAACTCTCAAGTGAGAAATGTTGGGTTTTCTACCTTTGTATAGCTCATAAGGGGTTTTCTTCAAAATAGGCCTTATGAGTAATCTATTCAAAGTATAGCATACTGTACTTACAGCATCAGGCCTGATATGCGTTTGCCGCAACACTCCAAAACAATTTAACTACGCTAATTCTGTAGCACAAGATTAACGTAGGTCGACTCAATATGGTTCTAGCTTCGACTCACTAATAACAGTAAGGGGGGATTTTTATCGAACAGTTTATGTGCGTAAGTAAAAATTGCAAAAACCTAAACTAAGATTAAAGAGCGCCACAGAAACTAACAGAATTCAAAAGAAGTAATGTAAAACAAAATTAAAGCATCAATCCAATTCACCTCACCAAGCAATTCAAATCATCATTGTTCTCAGAAATTTATCCTATTATGAAAGTTCATTCAATCTCATTAGAAGCAATTCAATCGACTTAACCCCTAATTTGATTGAAACCACAACCTTAACTGAAATATCATCCAATTAATCTATGATTAATATTCAAAATTAGGAAATGAATCCATAAACTAATCCATTTTCAATCCTAAACGCATTCATAATCATGAAAACAAAATAACAATTGAAAAAGAAAGTGAACATTCAAATAGAATTCGAAATACCAAATCAGAACTCAAATTCTCCTTGTACTTAGGTTGGATCCTTGGATTGATTGAGTATTTAGCCTTCCATGATCATCATCAGTGAAAGCCCCATGGAATGATTGCACGCAAATGGAAGAATAACAAAACGAAAATGAAGAACAAGGAAGAACAGTTGAGAGAAAATAAAAGCAAGGGTTTTGATCCTAAAAGCTTAAAGAGAGAAATGTAAAATTGTTTTTATTAAATGAAATGTGTGATAATAAGTCTATCCAATGTCAGTAATATGTAGTGACTAAGTCTGAAGAAAAGAATGGGCCATCAACAAAACCCATCAATTCTAATTATTTACTATTTACAACCATAAAAATCAAATTCGCAGTCCAAAATATAAGTGCAGTGATTCTGACTTCGAAACCCAAAATGACCCTCCAAATGGCAGAATTAGCCTTGGCTTATTTCTGACAAACTTGTAGATCTTTTAGTTATCTTTCCAAGGACTACTATAACGCTCCATTTGGAGTTCCGTAGAACTCTGTAGGTCCTATACAAGGCAGATAGGTCAAGTGAGCATAAAATCCGAAAATACGCTACAATTAGCAATTAAGCCCACTTACTTGCCTAACAATAATTGAATTAGAATGGAAAAATGAAAGTCCAAGAGAAGTCAATTAAGCTAAGAAGGATAGAAAAATATTTAACTAAAAACACTCCATCAAAATACCCCACACTTAAACATTTGCACTCCTGGGAAAACTAAAAGAAAAACTAAGAGGAAAATTCAAACTAAAGTAGACCAAAAATTTAAAGAAAAGGTATGAACAAGACACACATATTTTTCAATGGATCATAACAATGCACAAAAGTGAGAGAGATGAAAGATGGAATAATAATATCGAGGTAACAAACAATCCATAAAAACATGATCACAAAGTGCAAAGTGAAAAAGTAGTCAAGTTTAGAATTAAGAATGCACCAAGGTGATAGAAATCTCTCAAAGGACAACACTCAACCTTACATAATGTGTATGGCTTGTGTTTACACTCAAACACCACATGAAACTAGCACATCCAAGCATTGATAAGCCTTTAATTCATTCAACTTGAAATACACATGCATCAAAAGATCAAAAGGACTTTATTAGCTTGTAATGAATAGCTTAGGTAAAGGTGGATACGAAAAGGATATTTAGACTAAAACTTAAGAGAAAAGAGGGGCAATGGGGAGCAAGCCAACAAGATAAAAGAAGGTTAGAAACAACAAGATGAAATTTAAAAGAATTTAAAGGATGAAAATGAACCATAACAACTTTTATTGCATATTTCTTTTTTTTTTCTTTGCTTGAACTTCTTTTTCTTTGCTTATACACAATTTTTTTTCTTTGAACTTTTGCTATTTGAACTCTTTCTTTTCTTATTTTTTTTTCTTTCTTCCAAATCAAAACAAAATAAAATACCCCACACTTGCTTGAAACCCACTCCCAAAACAATTCCAAAGCCCCTTTTCTCCCTAAAGCTAGGATAACATGGTTTTCCATCATTTTTTTAGTTTTTAATGAGCTAAACAAGAAAGAAAAGGCTGAAGGCTCAAAGAGGGTGACAATGGATATCAACACAAGGATAGGTTTATTTGGCTAGTGGCTAAAAGAAAGAAGGCCTAAATCATCTCAATCAAAGCATGTGCAACAAGGAATGTCAAAAGAGGCAAGACAAAACATAGAGTAATCTAGCACAAGGGTTAAATCCCACATGAAAGAACATATCCACAAAGGCTCAAAAACTCACAAGGCATAATTCTACCACACATGGTTCATCTTAAATTCTATTTCTCAAGCCTACTTATCACTTCAACAATTGCAACAATGATTCACATCAAGTACGAAACCTCTCAATCCAACCAACTTTTCAACATTTCTCACAATTTATACAGGTTGGAAATCCTATGAAAAACATGAAAAGTGCCTAAATTCAATAAAAACAGCAACAAAACAGAAACAACAAATAAAAACAGACAACAAAAATATACAGACTCAAAAACTAAAACAGACAAATAGAATACAGACAGATAGATAAACAGAAAACAGAAACCAACATACAATAAAAAACAGACAGCAACAAAACATAAACAGACAGAAAATAGAAAACAGAAAATAAAACGTGAACAGAAAATAGAAAATAACCAGAGAAACAGATTTTTAGGATCCTTCACCCCCCACATGAAATGCACATTGTTCTCAATGTAAGCATGTAAAGAAATGCAAACAAAGAGAAAAAATAAAAAAAAAAGGGAAAAGGAAACTCCCCAAATGTCATTCACACAAAATTAGCAGGACCAAAGAGATGTCCTCCACCAACTCCTCCTCCACCTGAGGGCTCTCATGAAATGCTTTGAGTTGGTGACCATTGACCTTGAAGACTTTACCGGTAGCTTCATTTTTAATCTCAACTGCACCATGGAGAAAAACATTAGTAATAACAAAAGGTCCATCCCATCTAGATCGAAGTTTATCGGAAATAAGCTTAAGGCGAGAGTTAAACAATAACACTTTTTGGCCACTATGGAACTCCTATCTAAGAATCCTAGAGTCATGGAATTTCTTCATTCTCTCCTTGTAAATCTTGGAGTTCTCATAGGCTTCTAAATGAATCTCCTCAAGCATTGCAACTGAAGTTTCCTTTGCATACCCGCTTCATCAAATGCCATGTTACAACTCTTCACCGCCCAATAAGCACTGTGCTCAATCTCCACTAGAAAGTGGCATGCCTTACCAAAAACCACCCTATAGGGAGACATCCCCAAAGGTGTGCGGTAAGCGGTCCTATAAGCCAGTTAGACTTTTGACAAGCATACCAATTGTCGTTGTAAGTTACAAAATTTATAAAAGTTCGTCTCCACAGGGACTTGTGCTACTCAGTTAATCCAAAGAGAATTCAACAATTGAATAGTTATGTACAATGAGTATGGTCGAAGTTTTGATGGTTTTATGGAAATAACGAAAGATAACTAAAAAGTACGGAAACTAATAAAATAATTTTTATTAATTCAATAAAAGTGTAGGCTTGGATTTCATCATTCATACCTCGGTATCCAATTAATATTACCATGTATAAATCATTTTCTATTATTATTATTGATGCACACATTAATTAACCTCGAATCGATTCCTCGCAATTGAGTTCTAAGGATACTTACCGAATATCGATCCCTCGCATACGAAGTAAATAACCCAGCATTACAATCATAATCGTGTACTATTTGCAATCTAAACATTATGCTCTATTCCTAGCAACGTAATGTAAAAAGTAAAATTATTTAGTTCAAATTCTAAGAGTACTTGCCAGTTAAACTTAGAATCTAATTTCATGAAACTAGTGATCAAGTAGAATCAAGCGTTAAGAACGAAATAAAATTACCAATAATAAATAGAAAAGACCTATGCATAAATAAATATTAAAAGAGATACTTAAAAGTAGAAGATTACATCCAATCCTTTAAGAAAAACTAACCAAGCATGGAGAGAACCTCTTTAGAGAAGAATTGATGAAGGGCCCCATCACCGCTTCTTTCTGGCAGAGTCTCCACACTAAATCTCACTTCTCTCACTTTCCTAACCTAGCTAATACTAATATTTAAGAGCCTAAGGCTTGAGAACAAACCAAGAAGCAAGGGAGGAGAGAAAAATGGATGGAGAAAAGTTTCTTCGGCCTTGGGTGTGCTTGGGTATTTATAGGGGCTGGCCTGGTCGAGTTTGGTCGCCCAAACAACCAATTTCTTCATATTCCACTCGCTTGGGCGAGTTAATGGCCCAAGTTGGACGTCAACTTGGCCACTTGAAGGCCCAATTGCAAGAGCTGCTCGCTTGGGCAAGCCAGTTATGCCTTATTCACTCGCTTGGGCGAGTTAAATGTACCTTCCAGAAGAAGCTTTTGGGCCTTGATGCATTTTGGGCCTGATTTGCTTGTTGCACCTCTTAGGTTTGCCTTATGATCCATTTTTGTTTGCTCTAAGTGTACGGAAGATTCGGAAGTCCACGGAATCTATCAACATACAAAGCATGATTGGATTAATCTTTCGAAATATAAGTAACAACTTTTATATAAGCATTAGGTGGTATTTAACTAGGTTTAGGGCAAATTTATAATCAAATCTTCTGAAATCAAAAGATAATTGCCTGCATTTGAAACATGAATTTAACTGAATTATGGCACTTATGACTCCCCCTAACCTAGAATCTTGCTTGTCCTCAAGCAATAGTAAAAATATTTTTGTTAATTGGAAACATGTTTTTATAAAGAATCAACTTCCCAAAAAATGATTAGAACATATTTTCAAATAGTTAACCTCAAGAATTGAAACCAAAAGATGAAATTCACATATCCAAAATGAGATTAAGATCAATTTACATTTCCTTTCTAAAAAATATCAAAGGAAACATATGACTGATCGCACAGAGGAAAACCACTTAAGTGTTTAATTCTCACAGGTGAGTGTTTATTCTCAATTCCAACACTGATACCTTATAGATTAATTTTTCAATTCATTTCCTATCAAATCAAAGTACATACTTATCATGGTTCATTAGGGCTTTTGTGGTTGGGCCTGGCTTAGAAAGGAATCTTGGTTTTTTTGGATATTCAAAGTTACCTTGAGACTAGGAGAGCAAGTGAAGATAAAACAATTAGATTATCACTTCCTATTTCTTCTCTTTTCTTCCAAGATATCAATTTTGCCATTTCACCCAAATACTTTGTACAATATTTTAAACACAAGGAATTTGTTTCCTTTTTCTTTTTCTTTTCTTTTTCTTTCTTTCTTTCTTTTCTTTTATTTATCACATGAATAGCATATAGCCATATTTACAAGTCTATTTCATCACATGAGCTACCCAAAAAGTTTCCACCAACATTATATTTCCCTTTTTGCTCTCCTAACCTAAGGTGAGGTAAGGAATTCTTATCCTAGGATAGGGTTCCAATAAAATATTAAGTGTTTGGCTCAAAAGGGTTTGCAAATGGTAAATCATTATATTTATGTTGGGATAGCTTTTTGGTCAATGGCTTAAAAAGTTGTTCAAAAAGAAAGAAGGCCTAAATCATATCCATGCATCATATGTTATGACAATTAGAAATTCATGTAAAATCAATTACAAATCATATCGGTGCGGACACTCAATGTAATTTATGTGGTGGCACACACTCGCTAGGCTTAAGGTCTGTTTTCATGTTCAAATCAAATCAATGTTTCGAAAGATGTTATTTTATCAATTCCATGTAAAAAGTCTTGCCTTCATTTGATATTTGAAAACCCATTCATTTGTTTTTTTCATTCTCAAAGTTTTCAAAAAATCATTTTGTGGTGTTCTGATAAGAAAAAACAAGTTTCAAAACATTTATATCTGTTGATTCTTTTCAAAACATTTTATATCAGTTAAGCCACAAAAAAGATTTATACAACTATGTTAACAAAACAAAAAGTAATCAAAATGTGTATTAAAAATAGAAATCTCTGTGTGCAATACCAAAAAGAATTATAAATGCACACAACTATTCAAGCAAACATAGTAACTAAATAAATAACGTACTGAATTTAAACTACAAAGCAGTAAAGAAATTTAAAACAATGTCGCTGATTTTTGAAGATCGTAGCTGAGGAGCTCGATGTCCTCCATTCAGATAATCAATAGGATCTGCCATGTTCTGCTTCTTCACCTGCTTTACTACTCCCTAACAAAATGGACCTATATCCCAGTTCTAGCAAAATAGATGATACTTTCCAAAAAGATATAAAATTCAAAAAGTAAAGTTCAGACATAAAATGTAAAGACATATAAATTACAATAACACAATTTAAAGACAAGCTTTAAAAACACTGGGTTACCTCCCAGGAGCGCTTCTTTAATGTCGTATTAGCTGGATGCCTTTGTTATGGCTCTAGCTCCCAGCAATTGGACAATAATGATGAGCCTTTGGCTTTTTTATTTTTCCTCCAATATTTTCACCAGTTTCTTTTCTTTTTCAGAGAGCATTGAATAGCTTATGACTGGTTTCTTTGAATTTCTTGCAAGGAAACCATTTTTAGCATGTAGAGGTACTGCGTTTACCTTTGTTTTTGATTCTTGATTTTTCTCTTCCTCTAACAATTCCTCAAAGATAGACTGTTGGTAAGGAATTTCCTTGAAAGCATCTGGTTGTTGGAGATAATCTAAACTATAATCTTCTTCAGATTTACTCATCTCCTCTAATGCTTCAGTTAATGTTTTCTTTGAATGATCTTTTCCTTGAACCAACTTCTTGGAGTCAGAAATTCCTCCATTCAAGACATCCACTCTAAAACATCCTCTTAGTTTTTTTGGATTATCATGTGTTTTTGCTGAAGAGGGTCCACTTCTGTTTTCAGACACTTGTTTTGTAAGTTGTCCAACCTGAACTTCAAGACTTTTGATGGAAGCCTCAATGTTCTTTTGATTTGAAATGGTCATCTGCATAAACTGAGTTAGAGTATCTTCCATTTTTTATATTCTATCAGGCTGAGCTTCTTCTTGTTGTTGTTGTGGTGGAATCCTATTTGAAGAATCTGCATAAGAGTTGTTAGAGGGGCCTAAAAAAGAAGAGTTAGTGGGACCATAATATGCATTATCATTTTGTTGCCTCCAGCCATAAGGCTGAATTAAGCCTAGACCATCTATGTAGCCTTGGTAATTTCCTTGATAATTTTGCTGAGGTTTAGTTTGATTTTGCAAATAATGGACCTCCTCTTGTTGGCAACTATGAGATGCTTGTTTAATTTGTTGAGGAAGTTGGTCTATCTATTTTGTTAAGGCCTCTAATTGTTGAGTCAAGAGTTTATTTTGAGCTAGAATTGCATTCTGAGTATCTAGCTCAATTATACCTTTTCTTTGAATCGGAGATCTATCATGATGAGATTGGTAATTACTGGCGGCGATGGAGTCAATGATTACAACTGCTTCCTCCGGGCTCTTGGACATCATCGTACCTCCAGCTGAGGCATCAAGAATCATTTTTGTTTGAGGTCTCAAATCACTGTAGAAAACATGTAGTTGTGCAGCATCATCAAAGTTATGGTTTGGGCACCTCCGCAGTAAAGATTTGAATCTCTCCCATGTTTCACAGAGAGATTCATTAAATTCTTGGGAAAAAGTAGCAATTGCTGATTTTGCACTTATGAATCTAGATGGAGGAAAGAATCTGGCAATGAATTTCTCCTCCACTTCTTCCCAAGTGCTAAGACTTTTATTTGGTTGATATTGAAGCCAAATCTTTGCCTTACCAGTCAAAGAGAAAGGAAAAGCTTTGATATAGACAGCTTCAACATCTGCATTAGAGGCTCCCATGGTACTGCACAGCTCTATGAAGGTAGACAAATGAGTGTATGGATCTTCATGATCTAGTCCAACGAATGGATGTGATCTAATAAGACTGAGTAATGCGGGCTTTAATTCCACAGCCTTCTTCCTGAAAGGAGGAATGACTATACTGTTGTAATGCTTTGGTCTTTGTTGATACGCATAGTCACCAAAAGTCCTTCGTGGTGGTCTATTTGTAAAATGAGGGAACACTTCACACTTAACCAAGAGGGGGGGTGAATTGGTTAGCCTTGGTAAAATTTAAAAATTTCTTTCCCAATTAAAATATCAGAGTTTAATTGCCCTTTGGATCTTTATCAAAAACCAATAAAGAAACTTTATTCAAACACAATCCAAGACTTGTAATGCCTCAACAAGCAAATTAAATTCCAGAAATCACACCAAGAATTAATCTAACATGCAGTAAATGAAAGAGCACAGGATTTATACTGGTTCACCTCAAAACCTATGAGACTACATCCAGTTTCTTCTACTCAACACTAGAGTAGAGTTCCACTATATCAACAATATCCTTACAAGCAAAATTACAAGCCTCTCTTTATCAACCCTAGATAAAGTTCAGAAGTCTAAAAACCTATTAGACCCTTAGAGACCACAACCCACAC
>PYAF01006170.1:27896-39223 GCA_007407185.1 Glycine tomentella
TTTCTTAATAAACCGAAGTAGCTGGAATGATGACGATGACATTATATGATAAGCAAATTTTCACCTACTGGGAATTCTTTGGAATTCTCACTGTTTTAGTATGTTCCCGTGTCATTCCAGACAGGTAAATCAAAAGGAGGAGCTACAAAGCGAGGACAAGTTAGAAGATTTCTTTTAATGTTGTGGACTTGTAGTATTTGTTATATGCTTTGTAATATATGAACATTACTATTATTGTAGGGAATATTATTTACAAGTTATTACTAAGTTGTAATTTACTAAAGAGACCAAAAAGTCTCTACAGGTCTATACATATGCGTAACTCAATCGATTTTGGTTAAAAATTTTACATTGGAAAAGTTAACATCTTTTAGTTACTTATTATGACCTAGGCATAATATAGTAATTGGAAGGATGTTACAATGAAAGTTCATTCAATCTCATTAGAAGCAATTCAATTGACTTAACCCCTAATTTGATTGAAACCACAACCCTAATTGAAATATCATCCAATTAATCTGTGATTAATATTCGAAATTAGGAAATGAATCCATAACCTAATCCATTTTCAATCCTAAACGCATTCATAATCATGAAAACAAAATAGCAATTGAAGAAGAAAGTGAACATTCAAATAGAATTCGAAATACCAAACCAGAACTCAAATTCTCCTTGTGCTTGGGTTGGATCCTTGGATTGATTGAGTATTTAGCCTTCCATGATCATCATCAGTGAAAGCCCCATGGAATGATTGCACGAAAATGGAAGAATAGCAAAACGAAAATGAAGAACAAGGAAGAACAGTTGAGAGAAAATAAAAGAAAGGGTTTTGATCCTAAAAACTTAAAGAGAGAAATGTAATATTGTTTTTATTAAATGAAATGTGTGGTAATAAGTCTGTCCAATGTCAGTAATATGTAGTGACTAAGTCTGAAGAAAAGAATGGGCCATCAACAAAACCCATCAATTATTTACTATTTACAACCATAAAAATCAAATTCATAGCCCAAAATATAAGTGCAGTGATTTTGACTTCGAAACCCAAAATGACCCTCCAAATGGCAGAATTAGCCTCGGCTTATTTCTGGAAAACTTGCAGATCTTTTCGTTATCTTTCCAGTGACTACTGTAACGCTTCATTCGAAGTTCCGTAGAGCTCTGTAGGTCCTATACAAGGCATATAGGTCAAGTGAGCATAAAATCCAAAAATACGCTACAATTAGCAATTAAGCCCACTTACTTGCCTAAGACAAAAACTGAATTAGAATGGACAAATAAAAATCCAAGAGAAGTCAATTAAGCTAAGGATAGAAAAATATCTAACTAAAAGCACTCCATCAAGCCCAAAAATATTTTGGTAAACTTGTCTCATTAAGAAGAGTTCTAGCTCTTTCTTCGAGAGATCTGTTTTTCCCCTCCACAACACCATTTTGTTGAGGTGTTCTTGAATCTGAAAAATTATTGTTAATTCCATTTTCTTCACAGAATTTTTCAAAATGTTCATTTTGGAATTCACCACCATGATCACTTCTTATTGAGATAATTTTGCTACCTTTTTCATTTTGTGCAAGTTTGACAATTTTTCTAAATGCAAGGAAAGCATCACTTTTGGATTTTAAAAACAGAGTCCAAGTGAATCTAGAGTAATCATCCACAATAACAAGCAAACTCATTGTTCTAAAGGGACCAAACAAGTCAATGTGAAGCAATTTAGGTGGTCTAGAGGTGGAAACAATGTTTTTGTTTTGAAAAGAGATCTTGGTTTGTTTCCCCTTTTGACAAGCATCACAAAGTTTGTCCTTCTCAAATTTGAGTTTGGGCAATCCAATTACTAAATCTTTTCTAATAAGCTTGTTTAGGTGGTGCATGTTTATGTGACTAGCCCTTCTATGCCATAACCAAGATTCATCAATCTTGCTTATAAGACAAGAAGCGTTTTGGAAGAATGCATGGTCAATTGAAAGTAAGTAAATGTTACCTTTCCTTTTACCTATATGGATTACTTCACCACTTTTCCCATCATAAATCATGCAGCAGTTTTCATTGAATGTGACTTTAAATCCTTTGTCACAAAGTTGACTTATGCTTAAGAGATTATGCTTCAAACCTTCTACATAAAGAACATTCTTTATCTTTGTTTTGAAGCTGTTTCCAATGTTGCGTTCTCCAATGATCTTGCCTTTATTATTATCCCCATAAGTGACATATCCACCATCTTTAAGTGTTAAGTTTGCAAGCATGGACATGTCTCCAGTTATATGTCTAGAGCACTCACTGTCAAGGTACCATGTTGAGGATCTAACTCTTAGACATACCTGCAAAAATCAAATCAATTTACAAGGGAAGGTACCCAATTGAGGTTGGGTCCATAGGGGTTAGTTGCTTTCTTTTTCTTTTGGACCCAAATACAATCTCCATTAGGCACATAGAATCTCCTAGCATAGCATTTGTAAGATGTATGTCCTTTTTCCATACAATAGTTGCATATCACAGATTTTGATGATTTTCTAAGGAAAACATTTTGATTGATCTTTGAGTTATTATACCTTTTTTGATTCTTCTGTTTTGGAGGCACAAATATTATTTTTCCAACATATTTTGAGCTTTTTTTGTACCCCAAACCAGAAGTATCTCCAGTATACCTTTGCACACTTGGCATTTCATCCAAGTTGCATTTTCCTCTATATAACTTTATCAAAAGATCAACCAAATAGCTGATTTTAGATAATCTTGTCATATATTTTTCTCCTTGACTCTTTTTGTAATCATCAAAATCTTTTTGAAGCAAGTTATACTTGTCAACACTTGTAGAGGAAGAGGCACATACACATCCATTCAAATTTTAACTTGAAACAAGTTTTTCATTTTCTTCTTTCAATTTGCAAATATATGTTTGCAATTCAGTAATCTTTGCAATATGCCATCTGAGATTTCCTTTTAGCTTGTTATTGGATATTGCAAGTTTTTTGGCTTCTTCATGCATTTCATGGAAAGCATTAATAGCTTGATCATATTCAGAACTTACCTCAGTTCCATCACATAAGAGATCATCATTTTCTTCATTGATTGTGGAAGTGAGACACATGTTGGCTTCTTCATTTTCAGTTGAAGATTCTGAAGTAGTTGACTCATTATCTTCCCAAGCTATGTAGGCTCTTTTAGATTTCCCTTCCTTGCTCATCATGTTCTCTCCTTGTTGCTTTTTCAAGTAGATTGAGCACTCAGATTTGATGTGGCCAGGTTTTCCACATTCAAAGCATGTAAAATTGTTGTCAATCTTCTTGTTGCTATTATTGTTGTTGTTGTTGTTGTTGTTGTTGTTCTTGCTGATCTTTGTAAACCTTTTGTTCTTAATTTTTCTTCAAGAACTTTCTGAATTTTCTGACAATTAAGTTCATGTTGTCCTCTTCTTCCTCATCACTTGTTTCATCCTGTTTTTTAGCTTTTGAAGTTGCAGTTTTTAATGGAATTCTTCTGTTTTTCTTTTCTGTATCTTCATTACAAGTTAGTTGAGACATTTCAAGCTCATACTCAAGTAGCTTACTAAATAGTGCAGCCATGGACATCTTTGATAGATCTTTGGATTCCTTGATTGCTGTCACCTTTGGTTGCCAAGGCCTTGTTAGACACTTCAGGATCTTGATGTTCAATTCTTCAGTATCAAAGATCTTTCCAAGACCCAATAGATGGGTGACAATATGAGTGAATCTTGTCTGCAGCTGAGAAATGCTTTCATTGGTGTTCATCTTGAACATCTCATACTCATGGATCAATGCATGCTTCCTTGATGTCTTGACTTCTTCAGTTCCTTCATGAGTAATCTCCAGCATCTCCCACATCACTTTTGCACTTGTACATCTCACTGTTCTAAAAAATTCATCAGAGGAAAGTGCAGAGGTGATCATATTTTTTGCTTTGAAATCATATTGGAGAACCTTTTGTTCAACATCAGTCATTGATAAGTGACATATCTTAGTGAAATTAGGGTTGCATTTAATGCACTTATCTTGCACTTTTACTAAGAATATCCATAAAAAATTGTCCTAATCTAGTTAGTTTGTATTTAGCACTTAGCATTATGTTGTGTTTATAATTCTTAAAGATTCATCCAATCTTCTTTTGTATCTTGCTAGATTTCATGAATTTCAATACGACCAAACAAAGGCAAAACTGGTAGCCTGGGCGAGTAAACTCAAGCAGACCAGCCTCTATAAATAGCCATGCATCCCCCAAGGTTGAAATCACTTCTTGCATCCAAATTTCTTCTTCTCCCTTGCTCCTGAGCTTGTTCTCAAGCCTTAGGGTCTTCAAATCTTGTAGTAGATAGCTTAGGATAGTGAGAGGTGTGAGGATTAGTGTGGAAACTCTGCCGAAACGAAGCGGTGATGAGTCATTTCATCTATTCTTTTCCTAAGGAGGTTCTCTCTATGCTTGGCTAGCTTCTCTCAAAGGATTAGATGTAATCTTCTTACCCTTAAGTATCTATTTTCATATTATTTATGCATAAGTCTTTTCTATTTATTATTGGTAAATTTATTCCGTACTTAACGCTTGATTCCACTTGATCAATAGTTTCATGAAATAAGGTTCTAAATTTAACTGGAAAGTACTCTTAAAACTTGAACTGAATAAATTTATTCTTTACGTTACGTTACTAGGAATAGAGCATAACGTTTAGATTGCAAATAGCACGCAACTATGATCGTAATGCTGGGATATTTATTTCATATGCGAGGGATCGATATTTGATAAATATTCTTAAGGTTCTCAAATACGAGGGATTGATTTGGGGTGATTTTATGTGTGCATCAATAATAAAAGAAAATAACTTATGCATGGTAATATTAATTGAATACTAAGGGTATGAACGATGAAATCTAATCCTACGTTCTTGAATTAATCAAACTCATTTTATTAGTTTTCGTAATTACTCGTAATCTTCCACACTAAATTTATTATTTCTGTTTCTTCTAAATTTTCATAATTTCTGTTAATCCACAACTACATGAAACTTCGATCACACTTGTTGTACATAACTATTAAATTGTTAAGCTTTATTTGAATTAACCGAGTAAAAATCAAGTCCCTATGGAGACGAACTTTTATAAATTTTGTAACTTACAACAACAATTGGTACCCTTGCCAAAAGTCTAACAAGTTTCTGGCGCCGTTGCCGGGGATTTGAGTTATTTACTCAGTTCTTTTAGATTTAATTTATCAGTTTAGTAGGACTTTTTCTTATTTTCGTTATTTACTTTATTTTTAAATTTTGTATAGAAATTCTCTTTTTATTTTAACCTCGATGCTTACAGGATATTGTAGTTTGCTCTTTTTCCTTTATGCGAGGTAAGTTTTCTACAGATAAACCTTTGTTTGATCTAGAAATCACCAAACAGAAAGGAAAAATAGTAAGAAAAAGAATCTAGAAGCCAATAAGACATCGAAGGAAACTTCGTCTATTGATCCTCCTTCATCAGAAAAGCCACCTGTTCGTGATAATATGGTTGATCGAGGGGAAGATGAAAATAGACCACCAATGAGGACTCTTGGTGACTATGCTTACCAACAAGGCCCAAAGCATTACAACAACAAGGTTGTGGAGTTGAAGCCTGCATTACTCAGTTTAATTGGTTCACATCCCTTTGCAGGGATGGACCATGAGGATCCATACACTCACTTGTCCACATTCATGGAGTTATGCAGTATAATGGGAGCTTCTGAAGAGGATGCAGAAGCTGTTTATCTTAGAGCTTTTCCATTTTCTTTGACTGGTAAAGCAAAGACATGGCTCCAGTCCCAACCAAACAAAATCCTGAGCTCGTAGGAAGAAGTGGAGGAAAAATTTATTACTAGATTCTTTCCTCCTTCAAGTTTTATTAGTGCAAAATCAGCCATTGCTACTTTTTTCCAAGGAGCAGATAAACCTCTTCGTGAGACTAGGGAGAGATTCAAATCTTTATTGCGGAGGTGCCCAAACCACAATTTTGATGATGCTGCACAACTACATATTTTCTATAGTGGTTTGAGACCTTACTAAAAAATGATCCTTGATGCCTCAGCTGGAGGAACTATGATGTCAAAAAGCCCGGAGGAAGCAATAGTAATCATTGACTCCATAGCAGCTAGTGATTACCAATCTCACCATGATAGATCTCCAAATCAGAGAAAAGGTGTAATAGAGCTGGATACTCAAAATGCCATTCTAGCTTAGAATAAATTGTTAACTCAACAATTAGAGGCCTTAACCAAACAAATAGGCCAATTTCCTCAACAAATTCAGCATGGAGGATCACAGAAAACACACACAGCTCATCAAGTTCAACAAATTTTGAGATGTGATTTATGTGGTGGAGAACATCAAAATGGCCACTGTCCAGCACCCGGTGATTGCCAACCAGAGAAGGAGGCTCATTATTTGCAAAATCAGACCAGAACTCAGCAGAATTATCAAGGTTACTGAGGAGGTCCAGGTTCAAATCCACCTTATGGTTGGAAACAAAATAATAATGCATATAATGCTCTTTCTAATCCTCCTTTTACAGGTACCACTAACAATTCATATGCAGGTCCTTCTAATAGGAATCCACAAAATCAAGCTCAACCTGATAGATTATCAAAAATGGAAGACACTTTAACTCAATTTATGCAGATGTCCATCACCAATCAAAAGAATACTGATGCTTCCATCAAAAATCTTGAAGTACAGGTTGGAAAACTCACAAAGCAACTGTCTGAGCATGGAGTTGGATCTTTCTCAACAAATACCCTAGTCAACCCTAAAGAGCAATGTAAAACCATTATAACAAGAAGGGGGACTGTGGTTGGTGAAAGAGGAAAAGAAAAATGAAGGAAATCTAGCAAAAAGTGATGATGAAATAGTTGAAAAAGAAAAGAAAAAGAGAAAAATGATGATGAAATAAATGAAAAAATTGAGAGAAAAGTGATGAGTGAAGATGCAAAGAAAAAGAGTGATAAAGGCAAAGTTGTTTTAACCCCACCACCAGTCCAAAATATGCCATATCCCCATGCTCTATCCAAGAAGGCAAAGGAAAGGCAGTACAAGCGTTTTTTAGATATTTTTAAACAATTGCAAATTAACATTCCTTTTTCTGAAGCATTAGAGGAGATGCCAAAATATGCCAAGTTCATGAAGGATCTACTCACAAAGAAGAGAAGATATACTGATGATGAAACCATAGAGCTGGATGCAGGTTGCAGTGCAATCATCCAAAACACAATTCCAGAAAAATCAAGAGATCCCGGTAGTTTCACAATTCCTGTGACTATTGGAAATTTATCAGTAGGGAAGTCTCTTCTTGACTTAGGCGCAAGCATCAACCTCGTTCCGTTATCCATGGTCAAAAGGATAGGCGAAGTACAAATCAGACCAACAAGGATGACTTTACAGCTAGCTGACAGAACCATCAAGCATCCTTATGGCATTATTGAAGATGTGTTGGTGAAAGTTGACAAATTCTTTTTTCCAGTTGATTTTGTAGTGATGGACATGGATGAAGACAGTGAAGTTCCACTGATTCTTGGCAGACCTTTCATGAAGACTGCCAAAGTCTTGATTGATGTGGATGAAGGAAAACTCACTGTAAGGGTGCAAGATGATGAAGTATAGTTCAATGTTCTTGAAGCAATGAAGTATCCCACAGATAAAAGAGAATGCTTTAAAGTTGATGTCCTTGATGAGGTAATTTTTGACTCTAAAAGATTTATTCACAGGAAGGAAGGTTTGGAGAAGGCATTGACAGAAGCAGTCCAAGATGAATATGGAGATCAAGAGAGAGCAGACTACCTTCATCAACTAAATTCTTGTAAAGAAATTCCTTATCACCAATCTCTTTTTGAAGAAATAAAGGACGAAAAGCAAAAAGAAGAACCAAAGCTGGAATTAAAGGTATTACCTTCACATTTAAAATATATCTTTCTTGCAGGAAATTCTAAAAAGCCAGTAATCATAAATGCCCATCTCTCTGAGGAGGAAGAAAAGAAATTGGTGAAAGTCTTGAAAGAAAACTACAAAGCCATTGGTTGGACACTCTCAGATCTAACAGGTATTAGTCCTTCTTATTGTATGCATAGAATTTTGATGGAACAAGACTATAAACCTGTAGCTCAGCCACAAAGAAGACTCAATCCAACCATGAAAGAAGTTTTCAGAAAAGAAGTGGTCAAGCTTCTGGAAGCTGGAATCATATATCCTATCTCAGATAGTCAGTGGGTAAGTCCTGTACAGGTAGTACCCAAGAAAGGTGGCATGACAGTAATTAGAAATGACAAAGATGAGCTTATTCCAACATGCACTATTACGGGTTGGAGGATGTGTATCGACTACAGAAAGCTTGACAAAGCCACAAGGAAGGATCATTTTCCATTACCATTCATGGATCAGATGCTGGAGGGACTAGCAGGTCAGCAATATTACTGTTTTCTTGATGGTTATTCAGGATACAATCAAATTAATGTTGATCCTGAAGATCAAGAGAAAACAGTCTTTACTTGTCCCTTCGGTGTTTTTGCCTATAGGAAAATGCCTTTTGGTCTTTGTAATGCACCCGCCACTTTCCAAAGGTGCATGCTTGCTATTTTTTCTGACCTTATTGAGAAAAGCATTGAAATCTTCATGGATGATTTTTCAGTATTTGGTACTTCTTTTGATTTATGCCTGTCTAATCTTGATGTTGTTTTGAAGCAATGTATTGAAACTAATCTTGTACTTAATTGGGAGAAGTGTCACTTCATGGTGACTAAAGGCATTGTTTTAGGTCACAAAATTTCTATGCAGGGCATTGAAGTGGATAAAGCTAAAGTTGATGTCATTGAGAAATTACCTCCACCAACTAATCTCAAAGGCATTAGAAGTTTTTGGGACATGCAGGATTCTACAGGCGGTTTATTAAAGATTTTTCAAAAATTGCCAAACCACTGAGCAATCTTTTAAACAAAGAAGTTCCATTTCATTTTGATGATTCATGCTTTAAAGCCTTTGATACTTTGAAACAAAAACTAGTTTATGCACCCATAATTACTGCACCTGATTGGACACTTGACTTTGAAATAATGTGTGATGCAAGTGATTATGCTGTAGGAGCAGTTTTGGGTCAAAGAAAGAATAAAGTTTTCCATGCCATACATTATGCAAGCAAGGTTTTAAATGAAGCATAAATCAATTATGCAACAACTGAGAAAGAATTGCTTGCCATAGTGTATGCTTTGGAAAAATTTAGATCATACTTGATAGGATCCAAAGTAGTGATTTATACTGATCATGCTACAATACAATACTTGTTAGTTAAATCTGATTCTAAGCCTAGACTTATCCGTTGGGTTTTAATTCTATAGGAATTTGATTTAGAAATCAAGGAAAAGAAAGGGTGTGAGAATCATGTAGTTGATCATTAGTCCAGAGATGAAATAGCCACTCAAGATCCAGAAATTCAAGAAGAATTCCCTGATGAGAAGCTCTTCCATATTTCAGAAAGGCCATGGTTTGCAGAGATGACCAACTTTAAAGCAGTCGGTACAATTCCTGAAGATTATACTTGGCAACAGAAGAATAAGTTTCTCAGAGATGCCAGATATTTTGTATGGAATGATCCTTATCTCTTCAAAATAGGAGCAAACAATCTCCTAAGATGATGTGGAACTCAGGGGGAGGCAAGGAACATTCTATGGCATTGTCATAGTTCACCTTACGGAGGCCACTACAATGGTGAAAGAACTGCTGCAAAAGTTCTCCAATCCAGATTCTATTGGCCTACATTGTTTAAAGATGCTCATGAATATGTGCAAAGGTGTGATAATTGCCAAAGAATAAGGGGAATCTCTAGAAGAAATGAAATGCCACTACAAAACATTTTGGAGGTTGAGGCATTTGATTGTTGGGGGATAGATTTCATCTGTCCATTTCCATCATCCTACTCAAATGAATACATTTTATTGGCTGTGGATTATGTCACCAAATGGGTAGAAGCAATAGCTGCACAAAAAGCTTATGCAGAGACAGTTATTCGCTTCTTAAAAAGGAACATCTTTACCAGATCTAGGACACCACGAGTATTGATCAGTGATGGAGGATCTCATTTTTGTAATGTCCAACTTAAAAAGGTCCAGTGTCAGACATAAAGTAGCTACACCTTATCATCCCCAGACCAATGGGCAAGCTGAAGTTTCTAATAGGGAAATTAAAAGGATCTTGGAGAAAACAATTGCTCAATCAAGAAAAGATTGGTCTCATAAGCTAGATGAAGCTCTGTGGGCATACAGAACCACATACAAATCGCCTACGGGACTCACACCTTTTATATTGGTTTATGGCAAATCTTGTCATTTGCCAGTCGAATTAGAACATAAATCTTTCTGGGCATTAAAATTTCTGAATTTTGATCCTAATGCAGCAGGTGAACACAGGAAGCTCCAACTCTGTGAACTGGAGGAATTAAGGTTTCAAGTATATGAAAATTCTAAGCTTTATAAACAACGAGTTAAATATTATCATGATAAAAAGCTTTTGAAAAAGAATTTTCAACCTGGGCAATAGGTTTTGTTATTTAATTCTAGATTAAGATTGTTTCCAGGTAAGTTGAAATCCAAATGGTATGGACCCTTCATCATCAATGAAGTCATGCCACATCGAGCAGTAGTCCTTGAAGATCCAGCCACAAAGAGGACATGGACTATCAATGGTAGTAGAATAAAACCTTATTTGGGTGGTGATGTTGAAAGACTCACCACTATGATCCACTTACAAGAAGTTTGAGCTATAACAAAAGCGTCTAGCTATGATGAGGTTAAAAAAGTGCTTCTAGGAGGCAACCTAGTATATTCTAAACCTTTTTCTTATATGCTTTTGATACAATCCTAAAACCAAGGCAAGTGAAGGAAGACTTGGAATTACACATGGAGACACTTCCTTTGATGATTAAAGGGCCAATGACAAGGGCTAGGACTCAAACACTCCAAGATCATATACAATCCAGTTTATATTTCTTGGAGAACCTGTAAGATTGGGCCTTGAAGCCCAAAGGCATGTGAGAAGAAAAACAAAAATTTTCAAAGCGGAAACACACATACCATTCAAGAATCATTCTTTAGGACATAGATGTTACCTTGTTTATATTTGTGATAACCCTAAGTTATTTTCGGTTGGCGCCATACCCCGCGCGACAGCGCGGGGATTCACCTCAGAAAACCTGGGTTTTGGTATGGCGCGGGTCGCGCCAGGGCTGGCGCTGAGAGCGTCAGACCCATTGGTTGTGGCGCTGGTGGCGCCAAGACGGTGCTGAGGGCGCCAGAGACTCTGCAAGTCCACGCTGGCA
>PYAF01006171.1:0-11689 GCA_007407185.1 Glycine tomentella
AAGTCTTTTCTCAGGTCTAGTTGCGGTCCGCTCTTTTCTTTCACTTATTGGTACAGCAGCTTCACTCCTCTCCCAGCAAGAGGATGCGCGAACCATTGTTCCAAAGATCGGAGAATCTAGGGAACCGGAAAAGCGAAACCTTGTCAGGAAGAAAGTGAAGCAGGTTTCTTTGGTGGGCCAACAAGGCAAGGCCCTGAAAAGCAAAGATTTTAGATGATAAGGCAGAGGCAAAGCAGGCACATCAAAAACTTTATTCGGTTAGTTAAAAGTCTGAAAATGACCTGTTGACTATCTTGTTAGTCTTCCGGTAGGAATACCTAAAATCTTTCATGATAAGCGCCAAAGACTCAAAAGCTCACGCGCGATCTACTGATCAAATAGAGCATCATCACGTTCGGAGACAGGCTTTCTCCCCAAAGCATATTATTGCTTGTTCGCCATAGCTGATCACACTGTGACGCTGAGCACTTCGGATAAAGCAAGATTCGAAACTTTAGTTAGGGTCATCGTTTCATCCGCCCTTCCACTTTAACTTCCACTTCTTGAGCTGACCCAGCCTGAGTAAAGGCCATTAAGGACCTCGAGCCGACTCTCGTCTGCGAGGTTCGTGTGTCAAGCAAGTTTTTAAAGAGGGTTCCTAGTTGTCTTAGTTTGAAGTGAGAGCCCGAATATACTCTTTTCGCTCACCAACTAAAGGATTTACCTCTTTTTTTTTTTGTTTAGCTTCAGGGGGGGAAGACTTGATCTCCTTTATCGATGCTCTTTTTGTCACGTGGGCGCACTGATTAAATGAGACCACCAAGGCCCCTAGGTAAGACGACATACAAAAAAAAGTAGAACGAGATGATCTCGAAGTTCTAAATCCATAATAAAAGGAGAATCTTCTTATCCAGATAAGTACGTAGAGTGAAAAAGGAAAAAGCTCTACGTGCTTTGCTTAGAAGGTTGTTCAATTACATGGCTGCCTTTTGGGAGATAGACTTGCACAGAAAGCTATCTAACTAGAGTCTAGAGCTCCTCTAGGCCCAATAGACTGAAAGCAAGGAACTTCACTCAAAGCTGGGGAAGTAATGTGAAGGGTAAATAGCATAAGAAAGGGCGTCGTTAGCAGGCTAGACAGATATTTAATGAAGAAAGAGAGTTCGACTTCCTCACCCGTTGAAGAAGCCATGATTGCTTGAGTAGAATCAGTTGAGTTTGGTCCTAACGTATATAAGAGAGAGGTTTAGGTATGAAAGAAGATCTTAACTTTTAATTTCATAAGAGAAGAAAGAGAGGTAAATGAGACTGGTATGCCGGTTTCCATCTTGTTTTTGTCGGGGGTTTTGGCAGAATTGGGTTAGACTCCCATAGTCCCGCGGCATTCCCCCTGACCTCGAGATAAAATGAAAAAACGGACGATAAACAGTTTGATTGTTAAGGGTACCATTATTTCATTAGTAAGGGAATTTTTATTGGAACGGGCTTCGATTCCCTTTATACGCGATGTGGCGAATCAGACTGATTTAACGACGACGAGATATGCGATTTAAAACTTGTCGTCTACTTTCAGGAAATGTTCGGAACAGAGAACTTACAATAATACAACGCCGCGTTCTCCGAAGATTGAGGAACAAGAAGAGATCTATTAAGAGAAAGATTTCTCCGAGAAAAAATATGAACAGTTACATCCAATCACAAACTACACGAAAGTTGCCCCTTTTTCATGCAGATTTACCCATCACAGAGATGCACAGAGGAACAGAACGAACTTCATATATCCCTTTTCTACTCAATCCAGAAACAAGATCGGACGTTATTCCGGTTCGTCTCCATTTTCGTGAAACTATTCCTCAAGCAAGGCAGCCGATAAGTCATCGAAGGGTTTGTGTGAATAATCGAATTGTAAGCATTACTCGTTTGAAAGTTTCCCACGGTGATCTAATATCTTTTCAAGAAAATGACGCGAGAATCCGCGGTGAAGAAATAAGGAGATCTTTCTATATCGAAATATCAGTTGATAAAATCATAGGCAAATTCCTGGATCACCCGGTAAGAATGTGGAGAAGAACCAAAACAGAATGGTTCCACCTACTCAAAACTAAGCGGGGATGCCGCCTACTACTAAAATCCCGGTTTTTGCAACAACAGTTGCGTTATTCTATGCAAGAAGAATACTTAGAAAGAACAAAGAAGTTTGGATCCGAAAAAGTATGCTTAGGCAGTTCCTTCGCTGAGCACAACAGAATGAAGAGGAATTTGTATCATTTCAAATCCCTATTCTTATCGAAGAGAAGAAACGAGAAAAACCAAGATCTTCCTACTCGAACAAGAAGTCCTATAGTTTACAACTCTTCTTTATATAGTAATTCGACCTATTGCTCCTCATCCCCCCATCCGTTTCCTAGGAAGAGAAGAATCAAAAGGATCGAACTACCTACTCATTATTCGGAGGTGAATCATAGAACACCAAAAGCGGTGGTATTTTATGGACCTAACATAGGTCACATCCCTCACGACATAAGATTGAAAGATCCAAACCTTCCTCTTCGGAGCGGAAACGGACGTGGCCAAAACATATAAAGATCGGCGTAGTCGCTCATAGGGACATATCGATCCGGATAGAGGATAGTCTAGATCGATTCATAGATAGATTTCTATCCATATAGAAAAGAAATGAATTGATCGCTAAATATTAAACAACAACGGAGCAGAGTATACTATTGAAACTCTCCAAAAGAACCTTGAAAAATTAACAACCGAAGGCCAAAACTCTTTCTTTTTTAAAAAGCTTATAAAAGAGAGACCTTCGAATTAAACGGCCGATTTGATTAACAAGCTGCTCCTATGCGCAAGAAGCATTCCAAGATTTTTTGAATGAGAAACGCTGTTCCCAAAAGTCCCATGTCTTTCTTGATTGGTAAACCCAACCACCGATTTACAACAAACAAGTCTTTCTTCATTTTTTTAGAGCAAGAAAAGAAGCGGAACTACTAGAGTATTAGCTGGAGGAATGCAAGACAAAGAAAGTCTGAACCTTTTTATTTCGGGAGGTATTAGTGTTATTTGTTTCGTTGTTACTGCTGTTTTTTTTTTTAGAAATTATCGTGGTCCACGTTCGTTAGAAGATGCAGTAGCAGAGAAAATCGAGACTATTGCATCTGACCTTAATATCCTTTATCAAATATATACGGGGGTCTTTGATGAGCCCATGCAGCCTCATCCATTGACCCTTTTCCAAGAATTCACGAAACGATGTTTTATTAACAAGCTAATGTCTCTTGAAGATCAGCTCTTTATCCTTAATAGAATAAAGGAAGCACTTGATAGGGATGGTATAGAAAGCCACTACTTCCGAATGTTCATCGAATTATTTTATTAAGGTCCGAACAGCCCGTTGGATCAATTTGAGATAATCCCATTGATTGATATGAAGATAGGTGACTTGTATTTCTCATTCACAAATCCCTCTTTGTTTATGCTGCTCACTCTCAGTTTGTTCTTACTTTTTATTTATTTTGTTACTAAAAATGGAGGAGGAAACTTAGTACTCAATGCTTGGCAATCCTTGGTAGAGCTTATTTATGATTTCGTGCCGAACCTGGTAAACGAACAAATAGCCGGAAATGTGAAACAAAGGTTTTTCCCTTGCATCTCGGTCACTTTTACTTTTTCGTTCTTTTGTAATCCCCAGGGTAGAGGGAGTCAGGGTTGGTAGATTGAATTACGATATGGCTTGCTTTTGGGAGGTAGACTTGGGCAGCAAGCTCTCTGTTCCCGGAAGCAAAAGTAGCTCGAGCCAAAGGCGACAGCGAGGCCCGCTCTAGAAATGGGGCGGGGAAAGGGAAGTGGGAAGTGGGTCCCTTTCGCGCTTGACTCTTTTTTCAGTTAATGCATCTGATTCCATAAAATTCTTTTTTTTTGAAAAAACCTTCTTATTTTATTAGAAGGATTAACAAGTCGTCTTCTCTATTTGCTTTCCTTCTCGTATGGTAATGCTCGTCCCTATTATGATCTCTTGAAATGACGAAACTTCTGCATTGGAAAAAGGAAGCAATCATTCCTTTAGTTTAGAGCGGGCAACAAGCCCTCTTTCTCATTCTTAGTTAGTCGGGTACTAAATCCCGGTTGCTCTATCTAGCCCTAGATTCTGCTTAATACTTAATACTTTCTTTGTTGGATTTGAAACTACAGCCTCAGCCCGAACTCCACCAGTACTTGCCCGAGGTATATTCCCTTGCTTGGGCCAAATAACGATAGGTGCGATGTTCTTTCCAATGAGGATAGATAGGTGCTAGCTGAAGCCTCTCTACGATCTACGGTCTTTCTTCGATCCTTCTTAATTCCAAGCGATCATATACCCTACCCCTCGAACGAATACAATCGAAAGAATGGACTTTTGAAGACCCGGAAAAGAATTCACTAGCAGCTATGTCCCAACTAGACTAGAAAAGGTCCTCTTATTCTCCGGACATGATCTTTTTACGGATATGTGAGAGAAGTAGATGGCTCTGCTCTGCAAGGACCTCCGATTGAAGAGACTAGCTAAGGCCAATTCAAGGAAAAGAAAAAGCTCCAGTAAGTAACTCACCCGCAGCAGAGAGTATTGCTTAAGGGTCTCCACTATTTTTTTTAGTAAAGCGATTGATGATCTCAAGAGAGAGGTTCCTGCATCCCCTGCTTCTTCCTTAAGATCCTTCTTAGTCGACGAAAAGTGTAACGAAGTCTTAGCGCTTTCCAATCCCGTGCTTTCCCTTTAATCGAAAGAAGAACTCCTATTAGTTAGTATTGGTAGGCTAGTCCCCCCGGGCTCCCTTGTTCCAGATCCGCTTCAGAGAGAAGAGCCAAAGCATATCATCAGAGATTTCATTGGTAACATCCTATGGAGGCTTATGCACTCTAGCTGCCTTATATAATCGCCTTTGAAAGTTCCACCCTTGATAGTCCACGGCCAGTTTCAGTAATCATCTTTCGTGCTGGCTTTCCTAAATGAAAATAGAAGGGAAAAGCCTAGCCACCTCTCTATCTGCAGTTGCAGACCTTTAAAAGTGGAAGACCCTTTAGTAGATAGAGCCCAGCTTGTGCCTTAAATCTCTCTTTCAGAAGAATCGGATTCAATCACGCAGAAGGAAGCCACTTCCACTTTCCTAGGAAAAGACTATGATTACTGTGGATAGGCCTAAACAGAAGTAGAGTAGTCACCATCGGCCCTTCTCCGCTATGTCGAAGCAAGTAAAGAAGTGGAGACGGTTTTCCAGTTGAGCTAAGCATCGGGGGAAGCTAAAGCTAGGGTAGGGAAGATAGACTCCTTAAAGAGAGAGGTTAGGTTATGGTCGTCCTATCTAGATTAAGTGCATAGCCTTCGGGAAAGGAGATAGATTCAAGTGAGGACTCGTATTCTGAACTGAACTTTCATTCGAAACTAAATGGTATAAAAGAAGGACTTGTAAATGCTGGCTTAGGTCGGGCTTATTCCGGAGCGAGAGTGGGACTATAATGAGGAGTTTCCCCAGGAGCAGATACTTTTGATTGAAATCCCTTTTACAGCTCCAGTGCGCCCATATAAGTATAAGAAAGAGGAGACAACTATTGTCGATGATCCTTATGCTGTGGACCTAGAAGGGGGATCTACTCTTTTGGTCTTTTGGCCCTAGAGCGTGGAATTGAAAACTTATTTTTCTTTTCTTAAGGCAAGTAAGGCAATCCCCCCTAGAACCTAGAATCAAACTGTCAAAATCAGTCCATTAAGCATTCACCATAGACTGCAGACTGACCGAATCGAGATGGGTGGGAAAATCACTAACCCTCATGTAAGGGATCGATCACTTTCAGACGAGACCGGCTAACCAAATAGAGAGGGAAAGAAAATAGGTTTTCAAAGAGAAAAAAGTCCTATTAAATTAGATAAGATAGAAGGGACGCGTAGGAAGAGGCTTAGCTTACGAAGTCTTGTCTTAATCGCGATAATAAATGAATTATTCTCAATCTTTCAGAGTAGAGATTCGATAACCGTAAAGACAGATCGACACCACAAGTGGGCTCAAAAGAGAGCTGCTCCCCGATTACAAGAGAAGGGGATGCCCAGATATCAGACCAGACGCATGACTTAAATCTCTTACTTCCTTCTAGACTAGGGCGATCTCCCTCCCAACTCTAGCTACGGCTCTACTAGCAGTTCCATCAGTTCCAGCAGCTCAAGCAGCAGCAATGGAATATCTACGACTGTTGAGGTTTCCGCCCGGGGGAGTTTACTCACAAGACCCTGTGTAAGAGGAAGTGGCTTGGCTTTCTTTGGTTGGCTTGTCACCTTACTAGGGCGAACTTTACTTTTGTCGATGGATTTTAGAAAGCTTTCTATCACAGGAATACCCCGATTCGGAAAACCAAGATTCAAAAGGGAGGACAGAACCCATTCATGAGTGAGGACAGGATCTTAGATATCTGCTGGCTTATTGATGACATTCTCTCCTGCCTGTCTTCTGGCCAAAAGGAGTAGAGAAAAAAAGTATAAGCTCGATCCGCCTTCACTTACACAATTTCTTGTTTCTTGAGTTAGACCTAACCTAAGATGGACTTAGAGGCCAAGAGTTACTACTAACGAATCAAAGAAGCGCGAGCTCTATTGTATCTACGCTATTGCCCGAGAATAGCTTTCTTATGGGAGTACCTTTCCCCATTCGAGTAGGGCAAAAGAGAACAAGCGTAAAGGGCATGCGAAGAAAGGTTGAGTACCTTCTTACTTGGCTCTGGATTGTTCTACTCCAAGGCAGATAGCTCCATCTTTATTTAACCTTAAGATATCTTATATATGTGGGTGACATTAGATTGACAGGACACTTTACTCTCCTCCTGTCTTTCGGAAAAACAAATGCCATTTTTTACTTAGGAAGGATTTTCTTGGTATTCACACTCATCGGACTGATGTAGGTCTTCATTTATCTCAGCAGAAGTCTTTCATGATCTTTTCATAAAGTGGGATCTAGCCAATGCAAACTCAACTCAGTAAGTCCTCCCATATCAATCGTTGTCGCTGCCTTCTCAAGATGACGGGTAACCTCTTTAAGAGGATCCATCTCTTTCTCGCAGCATGGTAGGGGCCTTGCATTATTTAAGCATGACAGGGCCGGACATTGCCTTTGCCGTAACCATTTGAAGCCAATTCTTCAATTGCCGCCCAGTACATCGTAAAGTGGATCGATCGATATCTTAAGGGAACTTTTTTATTATATTATGTCTTTTCTTTTTCACCTCTTCTTCTGAGCTAGAGTTACATGCTTATGCTGATTGTGGTCCTTGTCTTGATAATCGACGTTCTCTTTCTGGGTATGCTCCCCTTTTTCTTGCCTAATCTCCTTTCCTGCTATGTCCTGCCAGGGAATCCTGTAATCATAGAAAACTTGTTGTCTATTTTGCGTGATAATCCTTTTTTTTTAGAGACACAACACCCGACTTTTAGCTTAGCTCCACGAGAACCAAGCCACTAAGAGATCTCTACATATAGTAAGAAAGCCAGCACGTTAGGGGACAGATTCCCAGGAGATTTTGTTGGAAAGCACGGCCACCATTGGTCAAGACCAGAAACTCGTAGACTACCCTTATAGGAATAGATCTTATCTTAGAACCTGGGGTTCTTTGTCAGCACCTTCTCGCACCTCTAAGTACAAAGAAGGCAGATCCATTTATATACGAAAAACGAAACCACGACTTTCTACACCTGCTCGGTCGGAGATAGCTGCTACTTACCTACGACTACTCGGCGGTCTCTGAGACCGAACTTATCTATTAACACCTACCTTCTCTATTTTTTTAAACCTAGCTCACGAGAACAGAAGCCGAGTCTCTAGAAGCTAATCCGTAGATAGCCCTTTCTTTTGGAATATAATTATATTAATTCCCCAACCCTCCCAAATGAAACTGATGAAAGAAACAAGGACGGATTCTAACCGCCACTTCAACAGGAAAACCCTACCCATTTGATTGTTCGAATTATTTCATTCCAAGAAAGAGCCTTTTTACTATCATCGCAGAGATAAAGAGATATTAAATAAACTATAATTATGAAGAATAAGCAAGACTACTTTGGAGTGTAATGGCAGAGCTCTAGTCCCTTTACTTTAGTGTAATTCCATCCACAGCCCTAGCCTTTGTTGACACTGCTGGCTGGCTTTCCCTTGTTTGATCTGATGGCGACTCCTTCTTTCTTCTTGTTCTCTTTGATCGGGATGGCGAAATCGCTGGGACTGGCAATACGCTACACTTCTATATACGAATGGCGGGAAGCCTTTTTCTTGTCTCGTATGGACCCCGCGAGACCTTAGAGACCTTCTCGATTCCCTCACCTGTCAAAAGGGCAACTGGCTTACGACTGGAAGGGAAAAGTAAATCCATTAAGAAACTGCTACTATTAGGTTAGACTTTGATACTTGCTTGTGATACTGAGACTTGTAAGAACTAAGGAAACAGAAAAGCAATATGCTAAAGAGAAATAAAGAGATTTTATTATCATTAGACCTAAGAAAAGAAAGCTTTCAGTCCTTTCCCAGCGATTTCATCCCTCTTAAAATCAGAAGATTCATTTCATCCCACGGATTAGGAATGAGAGCCAGAAACACACGCCAGTCGACCGATTGAAACTGGATCCACAAGACCCACTTTCGCGAGCGCCCTTATACGAGACGGTTCTTTTAGCGAGTTTGGGTATCCAGGTAGGGTAGAGAATAAAATATAGCATACATAATAAATTAGCTTATCTTTTTTAGTTCGGTCTTTCTGCGATGCTAACCAGCGTGGATTAACCCCGAAAGATCTTTCCGATACACCGACTGGGGATACGACAGTGATGAATAGACCATTGGGAAATCCGTCCAATCGACAGCTAGACGCGAGGTTCACTTGCTTTTCCATTCTTTTTCGAAGCTGGTTCATATCTGGAAAGAGGCATATCGGTCGAAGAAAAATCATCTTTAAACGGCTACTCAGTTGGCTATCCTTTAAAGGCCTATCCAACTTTTATTTTACGAGTGAGGAATTCCAGCCAGTACAGTACCACTCTCTCCTCAAATCGGATATTTGACCCAGATGAGGATGTTAGCGAATAGGCTTTTAAGATTCACCCCGCTGCTACACAGCGAAAAAATGCCTTCAAAGCCCAATCTCAGTGAAAGCGGAAAGCATTCGGGTAAGGGTACGCCAGTGAAGCAGCCTCCGGTAAAGGAGAAGGTAGCCTGTATATGGCCTTGGAGCCAATTCGCTTACATTGATGACACTGCTAACAACTGATCCTTTGAGGACAGATAGTCATCGATCTTGATTTCCCTTCACTGAATTAAATAGACGGAAGAACCCCACTCCACGGGCAAGCCCTCAAGCTCCATATGCTGCAAATAGAAAGCCGACGTTGTCCTCAGGCCTGAAACTCCTAACTTGGTT
Organism: Glycine tomentella; assembly: GCA_007407185.1. Taxonomy (NCBI): domain Eukaryota; kingdom Viridiplantae; phylum Streptophyta; class Magnoliopsida; order Fabales; family Fabaceae; genus Glycine; species Glycine tomentella. The sequence goes on from PYAF01006171.1 coordinate 9,409, forward strand.
GAATCCAGCGAAGACTTGACTGGAAGGGCATAGCCTGAAAGAAATGCCAATTCTAAGCCGGGACCAACTTCGAGAGAAAAAAGACAATCAAGACAAGTTCCATCCGCACTCCTTCTTAGAAGATTCCCTTTAGCTTCGGACTTAACGGGCTAAACCGTATTCCACTTTTTTGTTTATTTTATTAGCGCTCTAATTCTTTCAAATCTTTTTTCCTTAGTAGCCAATTAATGTCCCTTGAGACCAAATCTTTGTCTTTGCTATAAGGCAATTCGCGGGTATCAGCCCTAATGAAGCCGTTCTTGCAGCAAGAGTGCATTCTTCCTTCAAACCTTCCACGAGCAGGGAATTCTGTAGCACTAAGACTAGCAGGTTTGATTACCCTAAGAACGGCAAGCCTCTTACATCGTCCCTGTTCTGACTTTAGTACCCTTTCTTACTTATTTAAGTAATGTCGTTTTTAAGATAAGAAATGGAGATCGCAGGCAGCAGATTAAGTAACTTAATAGTGGAGCCCGATTCTTTTGATTTTCCAGAGTGCGCTTACCAGCTGGGAGCTGGGGTTCCACCAGTCCCTTTTTCTTTTTCTTAGCTATTTCTTCCCATGGTAGGGAGAAAGTCCGAACTTGAATGGCTCACGCCAGCATTGAAAACAGTCTTCTCTCATTAAGCTGGAAAAGGACTTTTCCATAGGTCTGTACCCTCGACCAAGGCGTAAGTGAGCTCAAGCAATGTCCGGTGGAAATCGTTCTCAAGCCCCTTAGCGCTCTACGAGATAGTCCCCTTTAAGGGAGAGGATCGTACCCACTTGGGCATTCTATAAGAAAGGTAGTGATTCACTTGCGAGAAGGTAATCCCTATCAGTGTACCCAGAGGGGCATGCTTCAGAGAAGATCGGTCAGCAAGGAAGATAGGCCAGAACCGATCTAAGTCGATCTTGCGTGACATTAAATTTCCTTTTTTTTGTTTGAAGGAAAAAAGAATGCCTTTTAATGTGTTCTCTTCTAGATGGCTTCCCTGACTGGAAGTGGTACATGCCCATATTAGGGGAAGTTTCGGACAGTACTTCACCAAAGCGAAAACGAAAGAGACGAACTCCTATATTCTTAAGAAAGAGACACTTCTTCGTGCTCAACCAACCTACGCTCCTTCTTCTAAGTAAGATAAAGGACGAAGAACGGAGCTCCAAGACAGAACCGAGACCGATACCCATATTATCGCAGACTAGGCGCACAAGACCCCATAGCGCACCCAACCTCCAAGACCGGTAGTTGTGTTTTCGTCTTCCTTCTTGCCCGCTTTGTCTTGTGCTAGCGCTCTTGCTCGATGTCCGTTTTTCGCTGTTTTACTGGGGTTATAGGCTTTCTCGGGTTCTTCCCACGGGTGAGCCCATTAGTCTTGTTCTTTTGCTTCCCTCAAGGTCGAAGAAGAGGTCAACAGCTCCGCCCAAGTGGCAACGAATGCCGATAAGCAAGTAGACAAGTTGATTGATTGGATTGGAGGTTCAAAAGAAGAATGTAAGAAAGAGGGATAAGACCGAGGCCTCGGACTCTCTAGACTCCTCTGGTCTCTCTCGACCGAGTGAACATGCCCACTACCTTCTACCCCGTTGCCCCCTCTTTCATAGAAAGGGGTTCAAGGCTACTAAGCGGATGGTCCGATCCGAAATGCTAAAATAGATCCTTGCTTAGCTTCTTTCCCAGGGAGTTTCCGGTCGGCAGCCTTGTCAACAGAATTCCCCACTCCATCCTGTGCTACATCGAATCAAAAGATTCATCCAGTTGGGAATTTCCACAACAGGATCTTTATCTCACTGACAAAACCTGAGGCGGATACCTGAGAAGTGGAGTTTTCCCTATTTCATGCCTAGAAGGCCCTATCTATGCTACTAAAGCTGGTAAGGGAAATGAATGAAATAAGCTTCTTCAATTCGCATGTGGTAAGCCAAACCATTTTCTCTTCTTTTTGCATCTAGAAAGAATGCTTTAAGCGGTATTTCAACAACGACAATCATGGTACCAAAGATGGTGCGCCTTCAGAGGTGGAGCCAATTAGCCGCTTTCCTTGTTGCCATGTACCTGGTATCCTGGGATGGGACCTTCCGCCCAATTCTTTTCTTGCTTCGGACGGAAGTCGTCATCATTGATGGTCTTTCTTGAGGAATGGTTCCCCCGGGCGGTTCATCAATCCTCCTGAAAGCTTGGGCCTGTCCGGTCTCTTTGGGACGAAATGGGCCAATCAGAATAACGTCCTTTGAGAGTTCGAGATGTAGGAGCGAGTCTTC
>PYAF01006172.1:0-13821 GCA_007407185.1 Glycine tomentella
GGGTTAATTCACTAAGGAATTAGGGATTAACTAATATAGAAAAGACTTATTCTCCGAGCAATCATAACACGAACCCATATGATTTATTCTTTTAAATGCTTAGTTTGACAGAATCGCTAAGGGTTTAGGGTTCTTGATCGAATTAAAGGGTGAAATCATTAGTTATCTAGGATTTACAACTATAGGAGAGATTTATCATGTGAATTTTAAAGTAACAATCCAGTCATGTGAACGAGGTAATACTCAGAAGGAATTGCGCCTGACCACAATTATCACTCATTTGGTAATCTTTTCAATTGTTTACTGTTTTCTTTAAATTCTGTTTTAATATAATCATTCAACCAAACAACTTTCCCTCAACTTAAATTGTTTTTACTTTCAATCACAATCAATTCATCATCACTGTAGAATTAATCCAATCCCTGTGGAGACGATACTCAACTTACCTAACTTTATTACTTGTAAACGATCGATGCACTCGCCGTAATCTCACAACATAAGCTCAGACCGTTTATTATGCACTGGGAGGTTACGGACTAGCACATTGACCTTCCCCCTTTGCTTCAGGGGTTGTTGTCACCACACCATGAGTACATGGTTTGGTACAGGGAAAACAGGAAGCAGTTCATCACGAAGCAGGGTGCCAAGACGGGTCGTGGTGTAAGTTTTGTTCACATCATTATTTGTCTATTTAAATTAATTATGATAGATGACATAGTTGACATTGATGTTTATATATTTTAAATTGTAGGTTGATGGGCTAGAGGCGTTGTACTTCGCGACAACTAACCCCAATAGGGCGGCCTTCGACTTCGATTGGGGGAATGAGGAGGTCGATTGCTTAATGTCTGTCTTCGCCGAGAGTTGTTGCGTGGAGGAGGCAGGACCACATGCTCCCAAATCCCAGCTTCAGCAGGACCCACAATTGTCTGTTGTAGTTGGCCGTCGAAGAAAAGAGGGACGTGGACTAGAGCGTCGACGGAGACCGATGCAGCAGGTTCCTGAGCCCATTGTTCGTCCCAGGCCACGCACCGAGGGTTACTATAGGCCTCCAGTTATTGCATCGACATATGGGACCCAGCCCGTATATTATGAGCCTACTGAGCAGGGGGGCAGGGGGGCATGGACTACGTCGAATTCAGTACTGAAGCCCATATCCCTACACCGGCCGACTCCCAGACTCATGCTGCATAAGTTACTACTGCAATGACATGTGTAGATGTTGGGTTCGGTACTAGTCCCATTGATGCCATCTGGACTAGTGCAAACATTAACAACATGTTCTCGGAGATAGATTGTACTTCATCAGGTTGTGGGGTTTGGCCACCACATTTACCATTTGTCACCACAGCTGTTGAGCATCCTATGCCGGTATATGCAGACTAGGGCACTCCATGTCCGTCTCCCTATGTCCATACGTATGAGGCAGGCCCTTCTGAGGCAGGCCCGTCTCAGCCAGGCCCTTCTCAGCCGCACTAGCATTCTCCTGAAGAAGACGATCTTCCATCGCGATATTTTTATCATCGTCATCATCTTCATCGTCATCCATAACCCAAGTTGGGTCATGTGAATCTTCCTCAGACATGTTTGCACCTACAGCACCATATGATGATGCAATATGTGCCGAATTACAAGCAACTGACCTCGTGGGTAAAACAACATCCTCTACTGCGGTATAATCCACATACAACTCTAAAAAATTCTTCCTTGCTTGATTCAAAAATTCTTCAATCACCATTTCCAATTCTTCATCATCCTGTATTGGAAACCCCATGTATTGTTCATGCTGCCATATTCTTGCCGTCAGCAAAGTGATACATGTCTTGTCATCTAGACCTAATTTTGGACGTATCTTCTCATGCAAATCACCCAATGTTGCTTTTCGCTTGATACGTGTCATCCTTTTCTCCCCTTCAAAGACAACACCTCTTCGCCCTTCAATTTTCCTTCCATTGAAAAATAACACAAGACGAACACACTCCTCATCACTTGAACTCATTTCCTACCCTCAACAAAAACAACAACTTCAAATTTTAAGAAACAATAAAATAAGCTGAAAAACCTAAACCCTAATACACACACCTGAAGCACACAAACATCCAAAAACCTAAATTATGAAACATAAACCCTAAACCCTTGCCCCTATACCAAAAGCCATAAAACAAGCACCATAAACCCTACACTACCAAAAAAAAGGCCTAAAACATGTACCATACCACCTAAACCCTAAATAGAACACCCCAACAACTAATCCCTAAACCCTACAACAAACAACCTGTACCCATAAACTAAGCACCTAAAACCCTAAACACTAAAACATAAGCTCTACAAAACACATCATAAAACCTAAACCCTAAAACACATGCCTGAACCACACAAACACTACACATTATTTTATTCTACACACAAACTCCATAGAGAAGGCTAAGAAACTTTTACAGAGAAGGTGAAATGGTATGAATGAACCACAAGCTAAACCATTATTCTAAACCCCCTAAACCCTAACCTATATATCCACACACCCTTAACACTAAACCATTAACCCCAACCCCCCAAACCCTAACCACTAAACACTAACACGCTAAACCCTAAAACTAAATCGAAATCCATAAACCCTAAATCTTTAACCCAAGCCCTAAACAGTAAACACAACACATTAAACCCTAAATCTATGTCGCTAACAAGTTCATATGACCCTAACAATTTTCTAATTAAAAAATATAACAGATTAAATAATATGCAAAATTGTTAAATCAACAACTTACTTGTTCGCAAGGCTTCGCTTCAGAAAATATCCACTCCCAAGCTCTAGAGAGAACGCAGAACAACTTTTAAATAGAACGTGAAATGGTATGAATGGTGCACTGTGTGAAATTTTGGAGCTATTTATAGGGGAAAAGGGACTCAAACACGCCTAGCTTGGGTGTGTTTGGGTGCACCATTTTCCCAATTTGTTTGCCCCCTACACCAAATGCCTAATTAATGAATTAATTTGTACTATTTATAATATTTTGCCTATATGCTTTGGTCGATGTTGGACCAAAAAAAGGTTCAATCTTTATAGTTGCTCGACTACTGACTAAGAAGAACCGAACATTAAATTTGCGATTTCCATACATATTTAGGATTGTAACAACTTGTATAATTATTATTTTTTATTGGCCAAAAAGAATGTATTAATATGGGTATAAGGAATACCCCGACAATTACATAATGATGGGACAAAAACTCAACTTCATCATAGTCCCCCATGGTTACAAAGTATTTAAATCTATATCATAATATTTGGAAACCACAAATAAAAGTGAAGCAGGTAATTATGCCTCATGTAAATCATATCTTGTCATATAATGGTTCAATATCTAATCAGAACGGTTAAAAACTCATCAGATCTTGAATATATCTAATCATATCGTATTCTCTTAATTTTAGGGATAAGATATGACAAGTTTTCCTTTTGAGTTTCTCTAGATAAGGCATGGACAAAACCAAAAGCAAGATAAAAGTACACTTTATACTTTGGGCTTGACACTTTCAAATCATAGAAAAACCCTAGATCAGACAGAAAGATAGCATGATCTAGGGAGGAAAAAAAAAAAGAAAGAAAATCTATAGACACTTTTTTATTAGAAAATATATTAAAAAATACTCTTTTAGGAAGTTTATAGGATTTATTAAAAAAATTACACTTGATTAAAGCAGTTTATAGGATTATAAATAAAATAGATTATAATAAATAAATAAACACAGTTTTTACTTAGAAATAAAAAATACAGTTCAGCCTATTTTTTTATTTACAAGATTTGGACACAATTTTTTTTAAAAAAAATAAAGCCTCCTTTCATATCAGGAAAAAAAAAAAAACAAACTACTTTCTAGTTTAGTCGACCAACATTGTTTATCGTGTGGACTACAATAAAATTTAAATTTAATGTCTATATAATGTTACACTGTAATTTAATAAAAAAATCACTATTTAAATTATTTTTAAATAATTATTTTAAAAGTTAAAAAATTATATCATAAATTATGAATTATAATTAGATGAATCTGTAAAACTTTTTACTTTATCAATTTATAACTCTTTTTCTCATAAAATTTCCATGCCACTTATTACATCCCGTATTTGATTTTTGAACGAAATAAACTAGTTAATGGCCTCAAATATGGATTTGAGTTGCGAAAATGAGTGCTGTGTTAGAGTTCAATATCTTGGCCACATTTTCCACCATTTATTGTCAAACTCATTTATTTTCTTAAGAATTTTAAAATTATAATAATCAAGCTTTGAGGTTCTACCGCTACCTAAAAATTAGGTGGTAACCTAAACATTAAACAGCTGAAATTGTGCACCTGGGTCAGATAAGATTATTTGTGCAAAACAAAATACACTTCCTCTTTTCAGTTTACAAAAACTCGCTCTCATACTTATCAATGATGTATGTTTCCGTAACTATAACGTTGCAGAAGCAGCTAGGTAGATTTCTGGAGCTATCTTTATCTTATCTGTTGGTTCATTAATGCAATGCAGTTAGTTAATTCCCCTGCACAAATCTTGGGAATGGGACCCACCTCAAATTTCAGTCACAATACATGAGCCTCTCTCCTTCATTCATTCCTTCACACACAAACCACACCCACCCTCACACTCACTCGCTACCACCGACATTTCACACTGCTCCTATAGTAACAAAACCAATCTCCTTCACTCTGGTCAGTGATACCCAGATCGATCAATTAAATAAGGTCTCAACTTAAAAATTCATTTCCAAAACGACAAAAAAAAAACTAAAAGAAAAAAACAACATTTGCCCTCTTATTCCAACCTCAAATATGCATGTTCATTTTGAAATATTATCCGCTTAAATATTTGAACGACTATTATGATTTTATTTTTATAAAAAAAAACGTCTCAATAGATTAAAAAGATATATATTTATAAACAACTTTTTACCTCAAATTCTTAATAATGTTATCACAAGACCTCTCAAACTAATCCAGTAGTACTAGTAAATACTAATTGCAACTAGACTAACATATTAATCGATAACTTCTGGATTATCCACAGTAACAAAATGCTCAACAATAACAGTGACAGTATTTTCTTCCCTCAAACAAAATTGTATATATTAATAGTATATATATTTTTATAATAATAAAGTTTAAATCTAAATATAAGATCTCGTGTAAATTATTTATCACTTGAGCAATCCTATTAGGTTTTAGTATAAAAAATATCTACACTATTATTGAATTGTAAATTAACATACAGTATATAATAAACTTATCATTTTTCAACAGTCGCGGATCTTTATTGGGGTGGGAGGGGGGCATGCCCCCCAAAAATTTTGGAAACAAATATATACGTACATATATTTTGAGTGTGTCCCTCTCTATTTTATACTAATATAAGAACTAAAAAGATATAATACATAGTTGATGCCGGCTAGAAATTACCAAGTCTGATTAAAACCGTGAGTGTCAAGAGCGTATATAATATTATATATTAATTAATTAATATTATACATATAAAGTCATAAAGATTAAGCTGAATTAATATATGAAGGTTAAGCTCGATTAAAATTTAAAAGTATTACTGAAATTACACATTGACCTGTAACTTGTAAAGTTGCAAAAGTAATGGCATGAAACACTTTCATATTATGTTATACTAATATAGATATATAAATAAAATAAAATGTATTTATTAAAAATAATAAAATAACAACTTTCATGGAAAGGCAACATAACTTACTATTTTCTTAAGCTTGAGGGAGAAAATACCACATTTTCTAAAATAAAAACATTGACAACTAAACGAGAAAATTGAGAAAGAAGTGAAGCTAATTGGTGTTTAGAAGCTTTGAACAAATTCTAACTTTTGGATTTCAATGAACAGGAGAAAATTAATTTAAAATTTTAACTTCAGTGCTTTATCGTTAATACTTTTAGTCATCCAGATTTTAAAAAAAAAAAATGAATTGAGTTAGTCTTTTGACAAGAATAAAAAAATAATTAAAATAAAATTTTATTGATTGATTAATTAAGTTTTCTTATATATCTTAACTTCTTTTGTTCTCAAAGTTACAATAGAGAAATAATTTTCAACTATGAAAATTATCAAAATAAATAAGATTGCATAATAAAATTAAAGATAATTCTTTTTAAAACAGTATGATCATTTACATTAAAAAATAATTAAAAATATTTTAATTTAATTATTGATGAATTCAAATAAACATTTGAAAGAATTAAGATCAATACTTTAATTAGATGTAGATTTTTATATATGTTGATAATTGTATTACATTGTGTACATTTGATTATATTAATGAAGACAATAATATATGGGTATAAGTTAATAGAATTATATGTAATTTTAAATTTTGAATATATGATATCATTAATTATTTTGGTTCCATAAAAAAAGTTGTGAAGCTCCGCCACTGTTTTTTAAAGTACTTTTAAAACTTATATTGAAAATAATTTTTAATTAATATACAAATTTTGTACACTTATAATAATCGGAAAAAAATAAAAATCCAAAATTTCTTTGGTCCTTTCCGAAAAATCAAAATCAATTTTAGTTATTTTCTTTCTTAAATAAATACCGACAATTTATTTAAAAACGAAAAGGAGCAAGCTTTTAAAAATCAATCCCAAAGCTCCAAAAGCACCACTATGTCCTTTTCCCAATTTACACCCTACTTTTAACACTTCTGCTCTCTCTTTCAAGTTTCATCAACTGTGTCTCTCTGTCACACTTACTTTCATCACTCACTCAAAAACACTGAACTGAAACAATGTCCACTCCATATTACACTATTCTTCTTCTTATTGTACTCATTTCCCCATCCTCCTCCTCTCTTCATCCAACGGACCTGAATGCCCTTCTCTCCATCAAGAGCACCCTCACCGAAGTCTCACCCACGAAGCCCTTCTTCTCCACGTGGAACCTCAACGCACCGGATCCCTGCTTCTCCTTCTCCGGCGTCACGTGCTTCCTCTCCCGCGTCACCATTCTCTCCCTCGGCGCCCCCTCCATTCCACTCGCCGGCACCCTCCCCGCCGAGTCAATCTCCCAACTCACAGAGTTGACTCAGCTCATCCTCTCCCCTGGAATCGTCACCGGCCCCATCCCTCCCCAACTCACCCGACTCACCAAGCTCCGAGTCATCTCGCTCCCTTCCAACCGCTTCACGGGAACCATCCCTTCCTTTTCCTCTCTCGTTAACCTCCACACCCTCGACCTGAGTCAAAACCAACTCGGCGGGTCACTCCCACCGAGTCTCACCGAGTTGCCCCAACTCAAAGTCCTCATCCTCGCCTCAAACACTCTCACAGGCACCTTGCCAAGAACCATCAATTCGCCGTTACTCCACCTAGACCTAAAAAACAACCAATTCACTGGACCGTTACCAATCGCGCTTCCGTCATCTCTCCGTTATCTGTCTTTTTCACAGAACCTCATGTGGGGCCCTCTCACCAACGGCTTAGAAACCCTCTCTGAGCTAGTCTTCCTCGACCTTAGTATGAATCATTTCAGCGGGCCCATCCCGGCCCAACTCTTCTCCTTCCCCGCACTCTCCAACATTTTCCTCCAACGGAACAATCTCTCTGGTGGGCTTGGGCTTGAACCCAGGTCTGGATTTGAACCCGAGCCCAAGCTCAAACCCGGATCGATAGTCGATCTGAGCCATAATGCTCTGGGCGGGGAGCTCTCCACGGTGTTCGAGGGAGTGGAAAGCCTGTTCTTGAACAACAACAGGTTCGTGGGGAGCGTGCCGGAGGTGTACATTAAGAGCGTGTGCCGCGGCAGCACCAGAACACTCTACCTTCAGCACAACTACCTCACGGGGATTCCGATAAGGGAGGGAGCCGTGGTGCCCGATACGGCGTCGTTGTGCTTGTCGTACAACTGCATGGTACCGCCGCCGATGGTGGTGATGACGTGTCCGGCCAGCGCAGGCGGGGTGTCGGTGAGGCCTGAGGCCCAGTGCTCCGGGTATAACCATCAACGGAGGTTAATTGGATTGGAGTAAATTGTTTGATGTCATTGTGTGCAAGTTCAACTACAACTAAGTCATTCCACTTCAATGTTTTGCTTTTTTTTCTCTTTTCTTTTTGTTTTGGGATTTTTATTGATAGCGTAAGGTGTATTTTGTAACATGGCCAGACTGAGTGACGAAACAAGTACTTTTTTTTGGCTAATTGTGTATTATACTTTTATGCATAGTTATTAAACTCGGACATTGACCCGATCTATGTAGTGGATAAGTGGTTCAACTGATGGGTCAGTAATTGATCCAGTTTAACCCGATCTATATTAAAAATTTTAAAATTATATTATATAAATATTTAACTAATATTATTTGATTAAAAAAAATATACTCAAAAATTCAAAATCAAAATTGAAGTATTAAAAGTGATAATATAAGTAAAGTGTATTAATAATAAAAGAGAATATAAATAGCAATAACTTAAATTAAAACATAAGTTCAATTTTTAATAAAAAAAATATCAAGAAGGAGTACAAAAAGCAAAAAGCGTGGTACAGGAAGCAAATTCATATTTGGATTTTGGCCTAAGTAAAACATAAACCTAATCCTAATGATATATATACTGCAGTTGCACCTCCTCTTCTAATTTCCACTTGCTGCGCTTCCTCTTCTAATTTCCACTTCCTGTACTACAGTTGCACCTTACTCGGGCTATAAATACTTGTAGCAGAAACAATGATTCATTTATAAGCCTTTAATATACTTTAATGGAGTGAGTCACTCCATTTCCGCTTCCGCTTCCGATTCAGCGCTTCACACTTTTTCTTCTTCTTGTCTTTCCTATACAGTTTGTTCACAATGCTTCCTCTTCTTCTTCCTCCACGTTATCGGAGGGAGGTCGGCGCGGTGAGCAGTGTGGCAGTGGTTGAGTCGAGTGGCAGCGACGACAACATGCACAATCCGGTCCGGGTCCTAAAAATCGGCTGGGTTTCCGATTCTTCCAAAAACCGTCTGATTTTTCCCGAGCCAAACTGGGTCACATGCATGAGCGGTTCGATAGCCAACCCGGCCCGGTCATGCCACTGGATCCTGATTGGACCAGTCCAACCGGCCAACCCGAATCAGGTTTAATAACTATGCTTTTATGAGATTAATATTTTATAAAAACTTGAATTATTGAGTTTTTTTTTGTGGTTTAATTTTCAATTTCACGACAATTAATCAATCATTATTTATATCACAGAAAAAGTTTAACGCGTCAATGTTCTTGTGTGCTATAAATTGAAGTATTGATTTTGGAAAGTCAGATTTTTATTATCTTTTCCTTCTCAATTAATTTCTTTTATGTATTTTCCTTTGTATTTATACCGTGATTTCTAGGTACAATTTATGAAAGAAAATGTAAGATTTTATAACTCTCTTAAATTTTGAATAATTGTTATTATATACTTAAATTTAAATTAAATTATACACACATTGATACATATAAAATATTGTAGGGGTTATTTTAAAGATTTTTTTAAAAAAAGTAAAAATTAATTTATGTTTGTATTGACTGCAAGTTTACCCTGGAGAATGTGTGGCAACAATATATAAGTTCGTAGTTCTAGAGGTTATGTTCAACAAAGTTTTTAATTTGAGGAAGAAATCTCAAAACGCAAGATTAAAATGGTGGAAGCTAAAGGAGGAGAAACAAATAGAGTTTAAGAAAAACATGTTGTGTGAAGGACCGTGTGAAGAAGGGTGCTAGGGTAAAGCACAGGAAACAAAGTTCTTATAAAGGAAACATAGTGGTGGAATGGAGAGGTGCAAGAGGCTATTAAACAGAAAAAGAAATGTTTTAGATCTTTGCATAATTGTCCCAATGATGAGAATTTGCAAAAGTTTAAAGTAGTGAGGAAAAATGCAAAAAAAACAGTGCGGGAAGCTAGAGAAAAAGTTTTTGACAATTTGTATAAAAATCTTGGGAGCAAGGATGGGGAGAAAGGTATTTACAAACTTGTAAAAATGAGGGATAGGAAGAGTAAAGACCTCACCCAAGTTAGATGCATCAAGGATGAAAATCAAAAACTTTTGGTAAGGGATGAAGATGTAAGGGAAAGATGACTAAACTACTTTAACAAACTTTTTAATGGGAATGGTGACAAGAGTGAGGTGGATTTGGAGGATGTTTTTGATGATATGAATAGAAGATTTGTGCACAGAATTAATACACATGAAGTTAAGGAGGCTTTATAGAGAATGAAAAATAATAAAGCTTTGGGACCTGATGACGTCCCTATTGAAGTGTGGAGGCTTAGGAGATGTGGCAATAAAATTGTTGACCAATCATTTTAATAGGATTCTTTAAACAAATAAGATGTCGGATGCTTAGAGGAAAAGTATGCTTGTTCTATTTACAAAAACAAGGGAGATATCCAAAATTGTTCAAACTGTAGAGGCATCAAGCTCATGAGCCATACTATGACGTTGTGGGAGAAAGTTATCGAACATCGCCTAAGGAGGGAGACCAAGGTTTCCGTAAATAAATTTGGATATATGCCAGGAAGATGTACCATGGAAGTTATCTTTCTTGATGAGACAAATAATAGAAAGGTATAGGGAAAAGAAGAAAGACTTACATATGGTGTTCATAGATATTGAGAAAACATATGATAGAGTCCCAAGAGAAGTTTTATGGTGGACTCTTGAGAAGAAAAAGGTAGCATTAAAGTATGTTAATGCAATGAACTAACGAAAGATATTCAAGAGGAAGTGTCCTGGTGTATGCTTTTTGCAAATGATATTGTGCCTATTGATGAGACCAAAGATGGTGTTAATAGGAAATTGGAATTGTGGAGAAACACTTTGAAATCTAAAGGATTCATGGTACGCAAGAGCAAGACGGAGTATATGAAGTGTAGGTTTTCGCGGGTAAGAGATAGTGATCAAGACACAGTGCATTTACTTGAGTAAGAGATACCCAAGAAAGATGTTATGAGATTGATGAGGATGTAAATCATAGAATTAGAGCAGGGTGGATGAAATGGCGGAGTGCATCGGGGTTTTTGTGTGACTGCCAAATTCCTCTTAAGCTGAAAGGAAAATTCTATAGAACAGTTGTAAGACCGACAATGCTATATGGAGCAGAATGCTGGCTAGCACATAGTCAACATGAGCATAAAATAGGGGTAGCAGAAATGAGGATGTTAAGGTGGATGTGTGGATATATGAAGATGGATAAGATAAGAAATGAGGATATTCGACGAAAGGTATCAGTGATACCGGTATGTGAAATGATGAGGGAGCATAGATTGAAGTGGTTTGGACACGTTATGACCACTGGATGCTTCCGTAAGAACAAGAGTTTGTTACCAAGAGCTCGACACAAAGAGAGGTAGAGGTCGACCGAAACTTACCCGACGAAAGGTAGTTAAACAAGACCTAATGGAGTGAGATATAGATTGGCAGATGGTATGTCTTAGGATGGAGTGGAGAAAAGCTATAAGCTTGGTGGAGGGTTAAACCCATTAGTAGTTCTTTGTTCCAGTCATTCCCTTGTTTAGTTCTTTTCCTCTTCTTTTCTCCTTTCTTCCTTTCACCCATATTTCTCTCTTTTGTCTTATTTTCACTTTTTTCTTCCCCTTTCCCTTTCTCTTTCTGTCTCATTTCCGATTTATCATTGGATTCATCTACCACCGATCCCAATTAACTTGAGTTAAAGGTGCTGTTGATGTTGATATTGTGATGTTGACCGTCATTATAATAAAAAGAATGTGTTTACCATCATAAAACTTAGTTAAAGAAAATTGCAGTGTCTCATAAAAAAACTATTTTAAAACAAATATTGTTAAAATTTTAAATTATATTATTAAAGTTCATAATAAAAAAAAATTTAAACATAAAAATCATATTTTAAAATTTATGATAAATTACTTAAACTGTTATATATAGTGTAAGCATTAATCTATAATTTCATGTTCAATAAAAATCATATCAAGAATATGAAAAAAAATTTGAGAATTCACGAGTTTTACATAAACATACCTTTGTCCATAATTGCGAAAGATCCTTTAATAATATAATATTTTCTCAGAGTCTTGACCCTTTCCATTTTCTTGTATCTTCTTTGATAGGGATAAGATACAACTTTCATGGGCAGACAATGATGACTTTTTATGTTTCTATATATCTCTTTTCAGAAACCAATGCCATTTTATACTTTCTGATAACTACACCTATCAACAGTTATCTATTTTATAACTTCCAGTAACTTCTATAACTTCTAATAACTCTCATACCAATATTACCTTTTTACCCTTTTCTCATTAAAGCAAAATAACACTACTTTTATACATGAGACACATAATGTTTTACATTCTCCCACTTGACTCATGTCATAAAGTGCCTCTTCATGATTTAATGAAAATTCATCATAATGCACATACATGAAGCTAAAGGTTCCATATATTGGCCTCATCATACATCATGATCATAAATAAAAACCAATATGAGTCATGGCGGTTCTATGCTATCAAATCGACATAGTTCCTTCCATGTACCACTTTATTGGCTCTTCTTCCTGATATGATACTTTAATGGAAGTTTACAACATAATGTCCCACAATAATGCTATTATGTCTTCATTAGCGATAAATCCTATTTTTCAAAATAATCATCCATACATGCATGTATACATAAATTTGAAAACAAGATAATTTTCAGAAACTTAAACATCATTGAATTCAGAGTGTCAATAGTCAATAATTTCAATAATGATCAACATTCATTAGCTGACATAATGCCTATACTACATACATGACCAATAAATGTCTTGGGCGGTAATCCCTTCGTCAAGGGATCAGCTATCATAAGATCAATGCTAAAATGCTCTATAGACACTTTATATTTCTAAATCTCTTCTTTAACGGCAAAGTATTTCAATTCCATATGTTTAACACCTTTGGAATACTTGTCATTTTTTTATAAAAGAAGACTACTATGGAATTATCACAATAAATTTTCAACGGCTTATCAATATTGTCGACCAATACAAACCCTGAAATAAAGTTCCGTAGCCATTTAGCCTGAACCATGGCCTCAACACATGCCACAAATTCAGCTTTCATAGTGGATGCGGCAGTTATAGACTGCTTCACACTTTTCCATGATATAGAGGTTGTTAGACCTCCTATAAGTAAGCATGTGACCTTTAGTGCCTTGCAAATATCTCAGAGCTTTCTTTGCAACTTTCTAATGATTCATACCAGAATTACTCCGGTATCTTTTCCGCATTCCAACCGCAAAGCTATATCTGGTCTTATACAAGTCTTAGCATACATTATGCTCCCAACAAATGATGCATATGGAATTGCTTCCATTTCCTTTCGTTCCAATTCATTCTTAGGACATTGCATGAGACTAAATTTGTCTCCTTTCTGAATTGGTACTGGAGATGATGAGCAGTTTTGCATTCTGAATCTCTCTAAAACTTTATTAATATATGCTTTCTGAGACAAACCCAACAATCCTTGTGATCTATCACGGAATATTTCTATCCCAATCACATAGGATGTCTCACCCATATCTTTCATTTCAAAGTTACTAGAGAGAAACTTCTTAGTCTCATTTAAAAGACCAATATTGTAATACCTTGAACTTTAAGTGTGTAACTAAGCCTAGATTAAGCCCATGATTAAGGATAATAATTAGGCTTAGTGTAATTAAAGAGAAGAAGCTTAAAAAATGCAATTTTTTTAGTTTTCTGGCCTGCGGCGCGACCCACGTGGGGTTCGGCGCGACCCGCGCCATATGTGTAAAATCAGGGCAGAGGGTTCTGCCA
>PYAF01006172.1:13921-24676 GCA_007407185.1 Glycine tomentella
AAGAAGCCTATGCAGGATTAGCTGCTGGTGGATACCTTAGGATAGAGGATATGAGCATGTGGCTCAGATGTTTTGTATTTTGCTTTGATTTTGTTTTGATGTACCCTGAGGGGGAGTTATTTGTACTGTGTACAGTTTTGTATTATACAGAGGAACCTTATATGTATATTCACCATATTATAGTGTACAGTGTTATACATATGACATTTGATGATGTCACTATTAGTAGTTGCTTCCAAACTGCTTAAACTCTGATTGATTATCTGCTTGATTGTGGTGTATGTTTGGTAATGACCCTGATTAGAAAAATTGGGGCGTTACAATTCCTATCAAGCTAAGCTTTTAAAAGAATATATTATAAGTTCTGCAATCACACATCCCTATCCCTAGGCAATGTAAAACTGTCACTTTATTCTTGTCAGAAATTAGAATCCCAACATCCCTATTGCGAACCCTAATTCTCAGAACTTAAATAGAATGAGCAATCCTAAGAAATCTTATAATCAATGAAATATAGAATAAAATAAAGCAATCAAAATAATCTCATTTAATACCAGTCAAATTACAGAGGAGTTCACATTGGTTCTTGGCCTAACCACAATAAAGAAATTTAGCCAGACATGTTTATGTCTAACCTCAAAGCATACAAGGAAAACATGAATCTTCTTCAAACCTTAGCCTTGATCTTTTCTTCCAGCAATTCTCTATGAGTGTATGTAATTAGGTATCAATTGGTGTCTTATTCAGTCCAGAAGCCCCTTTTTATATTTTCACTGAGTATATCTAATTTGGGTAATAAAACCTTTTTTTCCTTTCTAATATCGAGCCAGATATCACAAATTAAGGAAACAAAATATTCTGACGCTGATCGCGCGAGATTCCGCGCTAATCGCTTGAGGCATTCGAATCAAAGCTTTCTTCAGACCTTATGACGCGACCCGTGTGGCAATCGAAGCTAATCGCGTGGATTAGTCGCGTTGAGTGGCTATTTTCCTGAACATATGGCGCGAGTCGCACGGCAGTTCACGCTATCCGCGTCAAGTCTTCAAATTGAAAGGTTGGTTCTAGGCTTCTGACGCGATCCGCGTGAATCATGGCGCTGGTCGCGTGAATTGTTCGAGCTGGAAGCTCGTCTTTTGCAACATGGCGCGACTCGCGCGAGACTTCACGTTAACCGCGTGGAACCTTCGAAACTGAGTCTTCTTCTTTTTGGCTTTGTTTCTCCTCTTTGTGGCCCTGAAATCATACTTTGGTGATAAATGAGATAAAAATAGATATATTTAACAAACTTAGCTAATTCTAGTCTATATTCTTAATTATTTATTTGAATTATAACTTAAATTAACCTAAAACTAAGATGTGTTAGCAAACACATCACCTATAATAATGAACTTCAATATACCACAACATAAACAGTAATTTTGTACCATTCATAGCATCACAATCATGGTAATTGAAACATAATCATAATTTTGGAACTAATCAATTCATCAAGAATTTGGCCACTTTGGTATACTTAATTTCAACCTATAAACATTTCATAAATAATAAGTGATTTTTACACTTTATTGAAAATATAATGAACACTTATGCAAATAACCAAGAGGGGGGTGAATTGGTTTTACCTCAGAGTTTTTAAAATTCCTTTCAAAATTGCTACAGCGGAAGACTTTCAAGAAGGATCGTATCTTTAAAATCAATTAAGAAAACAATTTTTCTTCACCTTAACTTCACAAATGCTTACACCTTATTCAATCAAACCACTCACGTGCTGTTACCAATCTTGTAATATGAACAAAAACTTAATACTTCAAGAACAATATGAAGATAAACAGAAATATTCAAACACACAAGATTTATATTGGTTCACCTCTCAACCTCGAAGGCTACATCCAGTTTTCTTCTAATCAAATCTTGATTAGAGTTCCACTATAATAAATATAATATCTTTACAAGCTTACAATGATCTCTTTTACCCTCCCAAGGTAAAATTTAAAATCTAAACCTATAGACTTTTCAAAAGATCTAGAACCAGAGATTCCCTCTCTGTTCTACACATTAGAAACCTTTCTAGATAAAGCTTTAAAGACTACTATTTGTTATAAGAACATTCAACAACAAATACAACACAAATATCAACAATAACCAAGCTTATAGTTCAAGAAAAATATCACCTCTCATTCCTCAGTGAATTCAATAAAATGAATGATCTAACCAGACTGAGAATGTATGCAAATGATCTTTCTTGATAACTTCTTTAATCAGAAAGCTTGAACAAAACTTTGCATCATGTAGACAATGACTTCATAACATGACAAACTCCATGACTATTAGAAACTTTTTGATTTTGTAATCTCTCTCTTCCTTTTAGTTTTATGAACTCTTGAAAGTGATTTTCTCAGAGCTTATACGAAAACTTTACAAAGTATACATTTTTTCAACTCAGTGCAAGTTGTTCTATTTATAAAAAAACAGACTTAACTAACTGTAATCGATTATTTCGTCAATGTAATCGATTATTTTAACTGATGTAATTGATTATTTTAACCAAATAATCGATTAAAGTGTTCATCAGGATTCTGGAAAAAATGTCAAGAACAAAATAATCGATTAAGTCACCTTGTAATCGATTATTCTAGATGACCTGTGATTCCTGATACACATAGATAATCGATTAATTTCCCAAATAATAGATTATCACAGACAATGTGTAAAACTCAACAATGCATATTTAATCGATTACAATAATCTGGTAATCGATTAAACTAGATAAAAATGCATTTGTGAATTATGTAGAGACTCAAATAATCGATTATTCTGTGTTGTAATCGATTATCACAGAGCATGTACATTTCAGTGTTTGGCTTATTTAATCGATTATGAATCAATGGTAATCAATTAAAATGTTCATAAGGCAATATGCAGATCCAATCACATGCATTTAATTGATTATATAAGATGGGTAATCGATTAAAACAGTGTAAAACAGTTTTTATAAAAATCTAATTGCCTTTATGACTTAACATCTAAATGCTTATTACCATATGATTTGAAATGATTAAATGTATATATGAATGCATGAATCAATCAAGATTAGTGAGGATTATGAGGCTTTATCCACTTGAACCAAGCTTAAGTAAGAAATTACAAATGCCATCATTTGAGTGGACATGTAAAATATCAAAACTTGCAGTCTTAATCTTCTTGATTCCATATCTTCATTTTCCTCATAGCTAACATTTATCATATTCTCAACAACCTCAATTGTTCTCTAATTACCAAGAACTAACAATAAAGGTCTACAACTTATATATATATATATATATATATATATATATATATATATATTTATGCCACATAATGTGAATTCATGAAACCATAAATAATGGGTCTTGCAATAATTAAATTCAATAGAAGTATCCACAATAATTGCATAACATAAATATATCAGTAGACTTGCATAAGATTTGATGAAAAAACAATCATGAAAACCAAAACGTTGAATTGAATTTTCAATATACATATAAAGTCACCATTGTTAACGTCTTTATTCTTTCTTCAAAAAATCCATACATCGTTAATGGATCGAAAGTATCTTTCTCTTAATCATGACTTTCGAAAACTTAATTTCTCAAGAATCAAGAATCCATTCATAACTATACATGAAAAAACATGAATTCGCAAACACATGCTCTGATACCACATGTAAGCATTAATCTATAATTTCATGTTCAATAACAATCATATCAAGAACATGAAAAGAATATTGAGAATTCACGAGTTTTACATAAACATACCTTTCAATTCTTGACCCTTTCAATTCTTGTATCTTCTTTGATAGGGATGAGATACAACTTTCATGGGCAGACAATGATGGCCTTTTATGTTTCTATATATCTCTTTTCAGAAACCAATGTCATTTTATACTTTCTGATAACTACACCTATCAATAATTATCTATTTTATAACTTCCAATAACTTCTATAACTTCTAATAACTCCCATACCAATATACATTTTTACCCTTTTCTCATTAAATCAAAATAACACTACTTTTATACATGAGACACATAATATTTTACATATAGTTCTTTAAATTATTGTATAAAAGTAGATTCTATTATAATTTGAGTTTTAATTTGTGTTTCATATATTGTTTGAAAAACACAAACTTTTAAGTCGACGTATTATTACATATTAACTGCATGTTGACAAGTCAAAATGGGTTAGATGGAAAAAAAAACCTAATAATAGAAAAAGTAATATTTTTTAATTACATTTGATATTTTAATTTAGATATATAAAATGTGACATGATAGAAGATAACAAATTCAGTTCATTTATAAAATTAACATAAAATAATATATATAAAAAATTACCACATAAAATACACAATTTGTGGTAGGTTAAATGCAAATTAAATTTGAGGGATTAAAACAAATAATTTTAAATGTGAGATCCATAACAAAAGTGACATAATTTGAAGGACAAAAGCATGTTTAAGCAAAATTTGTCAATGGTTTAGTTTGTATGTCATTCATATTTGAAATAAATGAATTCATTGTTATTCATGGGTTGCCTAATTAGCATTTGTTCACGTCAGAGAACATTAGGGTGAGAGGACGAAGGATTTTAGCTCAAAGCCAACATCAACGTTTCCTTCTAACTTTGCCTAACCATGAACCTAAGGTGAGCCATGCAGTTCACCTCTATTTATACATGTTGCCCTTTGACAATAACACCCACATGTCTTGATCTTATTGGTCCTTTTTTTCCATGTTACTGTGCAACCTCAGTCTTATGACCTTCGTACATGGTACGGGGTGTGGTTGTACGTGTCTAACATGTCAAGTTGCAGTCCATTTTTGATCTTGTTGTCATGTCTCTAAGATGCTGTCTCGCATTGTACTTCCATCATTTCATCTTCTCAACTATGGTGGAAATCGGGCGTCATTTCTTCTACCCAATAATATTGTGAGGAGTCAGTCATCATGGAGTTCTGCCCTAGATGGTGTTTTACTCTTCCAACACAGGACCTTGTGGCATAGACACATAAGAGCAAGTTGTCTCCTTTTTCCAGAGTCAGTATTTCTAGGTTATTCATCCCGAACGGTGTACAACCCTTCAAGCATTGAGCCTTATGGCATGCATGCTTAAGGGTGAGTCATCTTGTTCTCTTGAATCGATATTCCAAGATATTCACCCTAGACAATGTACAACCCCTCAAGCATGAAGCCTTATGGAGTAAATGCTTAAAGGTAAGTCTGTCATTTCTTCTGGTTAGGTTTTTACTCCCCGGATACCCATCCTGAATGTCTTATGGTGTAAATGCTTAAGGGTTAGTCATCATGTTTTCTTGAATAAGTATTCCAAGATATTCACCTCTAAATGGTGTACAACACCTCAAGCATTGAGCCTTATGATGTAAATGCTTTAAGTCCAAATTGTCCTTCCCTGAGAGTTAGTGTTCACGGGATATTCATCATAGATGGTGTACAACCTCTCAAGTATTAAGCCTTATTGCGTTAATACTTAAGGGTAAGTTAGTCGTTCCTTCTAGTGAGGTTTGTAGTCCTAAGATATCCATCTCGTATGGTGTAAACTCCTTAATCATTGAACTTTATGGCGTAAATGCTTTAAGTTTGGTTGTCGGGGTCCTTTCTCGAAGGCCAACAGTCTACCCGGGATGCCCATCCTTGAGTAAGTCACGTCACTTTAATTGCGTCACCTTGTGATTTGTGTTCACGCGAGGTCTGTTGCTTCATTATTTGTGTGCTTTATATGTGGCGTTTGTGGAAAAGTGATCATTGGTAGTAACTCCTTTTGATGTGTCTTCCCTAATTGTTGGATTGATTCATTCTAAAAGATTTACATCGTTAGATTTCTTCCAAGATGGGCCTACAATGTTTGGCCCATGGCCCTCCTTTCTTTATATAAAGGTGGTCATTGTCATTTCTTTTCTCTGTTATGTTGTCCCAGTTGTTTTCAGAAGCTTCTCAAAGAAGAGTGTGAATTCGAACTTCATTTTCAACAAGCTTTATATGGAGAGGATGAAGAAATCCACGACAAGTACTATTCTATCACCACTCTCGTTGTTATTTTGATTTTATTTGCATTTTCATGGTGCTTGCGTCTTGGGTTTCTAGGATTGTGTTGGAGTTTCTTTGGGTTTTTGTTAAGTGTTTTGTTAGATCTTCCTTTTCTTTTCCTCATCGTTGCTCCCCACATTGAGTGAAATGCGCGGGTTAGTTGTCGCCTAAATCAAGGTGTCTTTTTCAAGAGATGATGGTGACAACCAACACATTCGTTCAGGTGAAGCCACCAAGCGGACCTTTTCCTCTTCCTTTGTCAACCTATTATTTTCGGTTCCCAAATTTGACTCCATGGACGATTCTAACGGGTTGATCATGGGTTTCATCGATCAATTTGGGGAAGCGACATAAAAAAATACCACTGTGGAGGATGCCTTGAGGGGTCTGACAACGGTGAAGTTGTTAATAATATACTTTGACGATGTTCAAGATGCCTTTGATGATGAAACAAGGTATGAGGGTAATGGCATAGAAGATGTCGAGGGAATCGACAGGGATGTACCTATTGATATTGGGTATAGTTAGGTAGACGAGAGGGTCGTATCTACCCAATCCATACATCTAAATCCCAATATGGTAGGGGTGTTGAAGAAGGTCGTGTGTAGGGTAGGTGGTAACAATTTGGTTGAAGTGGAGTCGTGTAGTGCAAATGAGAGGATTTGTTAATCGCCTCCCGTAGGAGTGGGTGAGTTTACTTATATGTATGAACTTCTTGTAGGAAATTTGGTGTTGTATTTCCCTTGTCCAACTTCCAGTGATCCGTTGTATGCACTATTTATTGTGCACTTTCCAAACTTCATCTTAATAAATGGGCATTTGTGTGGGCGTTCGAGCTTCTTTGTGAAGGGTTAGATAAGATTCTGATCGCTAATGTATTTTTTTCTTTATTTTGCTTTACATAAGAACCTATAGTTGGTTGGGTATCATTAAGTAATTGGTTTCGTAAGGGAATTCTTGTGCTTACTCTAACAATGTAAAGTCTTGGAGTAATCAATTTTTTAGAGTGAGAAGGGGAAGGGGTGTACAAAACTTTAGATAAATGATTTTGGGATTATGACTTCCCCTTTATATTGGAATCAGAATCCTACTGTTAGAGTTACCGCTCAGGAAATTTTCATGGTGTCTTCGGAGAGAGCCATGATTCCTATTCTTGACACCTTTTGTCCTTTTAAACTTTGATGTAGTGATTTGCTGAAGCTACGCCGCAATGGTAAAGCCAGCTTAAGAGCCTATATTTGAATGTAGTTTTAATAATTGTTTTGTTTTACGATATCTCTGTTGTTTTTGTCGTGTTATATCAAATGTACTTGTCTTTATAATAGGGTCCTCAATTTTGATTTCAAGCGATCAACTCCGCCAAGGCTACAAGTGGAAGACAACACTTCAATCTGGCAATGCGGTTAAGTCTACATCGGAATCCTTGGACGGGCAAGGATT
Source organism: Glycine tomentella (assembly GCA_007407185.1). Taxonomy (NCBI): domain Eukaryota; kingdom Viridiplantae; phylum Streptophyta; class Magnoliopsida; order Fabales; family Fabaceae; genus Glycine; species Glycine tomentella. Next base: position 21,450 of record PYAF01006172.1, read on the forward strand.
GTCCAACCCTCTAGCCAGTGTTGCCCCGAAGCCAACTTTAGCTCCTTCTGGTCCTTTTTCCGAGAATACACCCTTGAAGAGATCACAAAAGGATCCAGGGAAGGGGACCATGGATGTGGATTTGACCATTGATGGCAGCCAATATGCTCCCAACTTGGTTCAAACTCAAATACCTTTTCTCGTCATTCCTTCTCTTGTGGACGTGAAGGTTTTGAACCAATTGTCCCTAGATGAGGAGATGACATCAGTGTTTGGCAAAAAGTTTCTCCTGAGAGTAGGTTATTGACGATCACTTTTTTGTCACTGACGATGAGGAGAAGCTTAGGAAGATTGGGCTTGCTGGTGCCAACAAAGCGTTGCAGTTTTTCAACACCAAGTCAACTTGGGTCTCTCGGTGGATTGATAAGAAGTATAGGCCTTGGGAAGAGCAGCGTCAAAGGTTGGCATGTTTGTTAGAACATAATAAGAAAAAGATGGATAATCTAAAGTTCAAGGTTGCACGAAAAGAGTTAGTGATTGCCGTTTGGTATGAGAAACTTGAGCAAGCCCTGGCTGCCAAGGGGATTATCGAAGATGAAGAGCAAGAAAGAGAAGCTTGAGGACGAGAAGAAATCTTTGGAGCTGTGCGTTCAAGAGCTTCTGGGCTAGGTGGATGGAGTCAAGGCAACTTTAGATTAGAGGAATATCAATATAGAGTTGTTGGCCAATGAGAAGTTTGAAATGGGTTTCACTTGATGCCTAGCTCAAGTCTAGGCAATTTATCCTGAATTGGATGTGTCCCAGGTGAATATTTTCAACAAGGTAATCGACGGGCTACTTGTTGATGTCCAGACTCCTCCTCCGACTCCTCAAGGTCATTGAAGCATTCGGACATGGTCCATGTTTATGTCATTTAAATCTTTATTTTTTTTTTATGTTTTGTTGTTGTTCTGCTCAAAGGGAACAGAAATGTCCAACACGTTGTGTTGGGTATTTTTATATGGGATTAGGCTCTCTCTCTCTTAAGAAGCTTATAGGACTGAAGCAACTTAAGAAAGAAGAAGATCACAGCGGCAGTAAATCACAGCGCGATTTGGGGTGCAGTGTGTGCCGTGTGAATGGAAAGAGAGAGTCAGAATTGTGTGTGTACCTTTCACTATGGCAGGACTTTATTTATAGGAAGCTAACCTGGTCCTTGATGATAAGTTGTTGAGGCCTGTTATCATTTTCCAGGATATCTGGAGATGTAGATAGCAAGTTCTTCGCTTCTTTCGGTTATGACGATAAGTTTGTTGATAAGTTGATTATTTGAATTAATAGGATAGAAGATATCTTTTATTCGTAACAGATGCCCCTCAACCCGGTCATCTAGTATTCTGGGTGGCCGGGATGTATAATGGTCAGACCAGTTTTTGAATCGATCTCATACGAGTGAGACCTTTGGGCCGACCTCGTATGAATGAGGCCAACCTCGTGTAGAACTGACCTCGTAGGAGGCCGACCATGTGTGGGGATCCGAGCTGAGGTGATCGACCTTCTGAAGTTCTTGGGTTATTTTCGACTTTCCTTAGTGCCGGGCTATGTCTTGTCTCTTCACATAGTCTGAATCGGTTCTGATCATCAAGAAATAAAGGGCCTTTTCTTCTTGGACTGCCACGTGTCTTGATGATAGCTTCTGTCATTTCACACTTTAATCATTTCTTTTTCGCAATAATGACGTAACCGCCTCTTCCACGTCCTTCAATGTCCATCAGTTACTACCCCCCATGTTCTCTTTTTGAATTCTGACGGTTACTTTTTTCGCTTAATGAACCTGTAGCATTTCATTTCTCTCCAAGATCTCCATTCTGCGTTTCATCTTTGCCCTTGCGACTTCTGCACTTTCATTTTCTCTTGCATCCGAATCACCCGTGTTCTTTGTTGTCGATTCTCCCTTCACCAATCTCTCTCTATTCCAGGTATTTCTTGTTCACCTTTCCCTTTTTTGTCTATTGCCATTTCTTATTTTTCGTCTTGTTCTATATGACCCTGAGTATTGATAATTTCTTACACTTCCATTGGTTTCCGTAGTTTCCACCTTTGCATATTTTCAGTAAGATTTTATCATGCAATACACACCTGAGGAAGAGGCAAAGATTCGCAGAACGGTTCCCCCTCGTTCTGTATTCTGGCTTTTCAGTTTTCCCCTCTCTGAAGAGGAAAAGAAAAAATCCTTACTTCGGGCTCCTTCTGCCCCTGGTAGTTCAAAACCCTTAGCTTCCCAATCCTCTAATTTTTTCCAACTAGGGTCTTCTAAGTTAGGGTCGTCATCGCGACAGAGGTATGCCTTGCTTTCCTCAGTGTCTAGAGTACCCCCTCAAATTCCTGCTTCCTTGAATGTTGCCCCTAAAGATGACCCTAGACCTAAATCACAACTTGAAATTCGGTATGAACCCTATTCAAAATGTGTTGAGGAATTTATGTATCTAGCCAGCAGAGATTTGGATAGACAGGCCAATGACCTGTTGGATCGGTGCCGACATAATCCCATTGCGGTGTCCAAACCCATTGATACATCGTCACCTAGATTAGACATGCCAAAACCCATTGATACATCGTCACCTAGATTAGAAGTTAATGTACCAATTTCTGTGTCAGCCCGGGCTTCAACAACTCTTAGCCCTTTGACAGTTCACCCTCCAGGTACTTTACTAATTGCTATTTTTCTTTTATTATCGTAGGTAATTATGGACTCTCGTGTTGGAACTATTAGGGATTCTACAATCGGATCTCGATCTCAGACTATTTCTCCTGCCTTGTCGAATAGGTTTCCATGGGTGACTGTTGTGCGATTACGGCAAGTGCACCGATCGTTTACAAGTAATAAAGTTAGGTAAGTTGAGTATCGTCTCCATAGGGATTGGGGTAATTTTCACAGTAAGATTAATTCTAAATGATTGGAAAACAGAAAATAAAGAAGGATTGTTGTGTTGTGTTGAATATTAGATTAAAACAGAAATTAAATAAATGTAATAAAAAGATTAAAAAATTACCAATGAAAGAAACAATTGTGGTCAGGCACAATCCCTTTTGTTTACTACCTCCTTCACTTGATTGGTTTATTATCTTAATTCACACACGTGATGAATCTTTCCTAATGTTGTAAATCCTAGATAACTAGCGACTTAACTCTTTAATTCGATCGAGAACCCTAAGCCCTTAGCGATTCTGTCAAACTAAGTATTCAAAGAATAAATCCCATGTGTTCT